>CM037646.1:49732067-49775256 GCA_015227895.2 Colaptes auratus | reverse complement strand
TTTTTTCAGCAGGGTGGTAGCCACCGTACGTCAGCGGCTTCCCTCGCACTGCATTGTCTAGAAGTGCTAAGGAAGATGTCTGTGCGCTAAGCAACTGTCTGGCACATTATTTTTGATGTGCTCCATAAGTTAGCAGATCAATAGCTCTAAATATATCTATATATGTGTGTGTGTGCACGTGTGTATATATGTATGTCGGAAGGCAAATCCTTGCTTTCTGATGCTGCCCATCCCTTTGTTGCTCCAACCATCGCCGGCCGTGAGCTGCCGTCAGTAATTTCTTTAATGAGATTGTTGTGGCTTTTCCTTCTTGGGACTGTAACTGTCAGGCAGTTTTACATTTGTCCCTCCTAATAATTCCCCAGGCCTTTATTAAAGAGATTTTGCAGATTCCTTAAATCCACAGCCCTGCGTGGCTCAGATACACAGGCTCTATGAAAAATGATCAATGAGGGTATTATATCATTATTATTATCTTTATCTTTATCTTTATCTTTATCTTTATCTTTATCTTTATCTTCATCATCTTTATCTTTATCTTATCTTTATCTTTATCTATCTTTATCTTTATCTTATCTTTATCTTTATCTTTTTCTTTTTCTTTATCTTTATCATCTTATCTTTATCTTTATCTTTATCTTTATCTTTATCTTTATCTTTGTGTCTTTATCTATCTTTATCCTCACAAATATAATGAAGTAAAAATTGTTTACTGAGCAGTGTGGCAGAAGGTAGCAAATTAAACCTTCCTCCTCTCAGGTCCTTTAGACATAACTAAGACAAGACACCTAAAATGATACTTTTTTGCTTTGGTTTGCTTTGCTTTTGTTTTGCTTTGGTTTTGCTTTGCTTTGGTTTTTTGCTTGGTTTTGCTTTGGTTTTGCTTTGCTTTGGTTTTGCTTTGGTTTTGCTCTGGTTTTTCTTTGGTTTTGCTTTGGTTTGCTTTGGTTTTGCTTTGGTTTTTCTTTGCTTTGGTTTTGCTTTGGTGTTTCTTTGCTTTGGTTTTGCTCTGCTTTGCTTTGGGTTTGTTAACCACATTTGAAAAGTCAGATTGGGAAACTTCAGCAGAGGAAAGGGAAAACTGACTGCCAAGATGATTTTTATCTGAGGCAAGGGGACAGATGCTCAACCTGCCTTTCCTTGCAGCTGTTGCAGGGGAGGTTGCTTGTTTTGATTATTTTTTGCTTGCGATTTTGTGATTTGATTATTTGCTTATTTATTGTTTGGTTGTTATTTATTATTTGATTATTATTAACTTATTGTTATTATTTGATTGTTATTGATTAATTTTTATTATTTGAGTATTGGTTATTTGATTATTTGATCATTTATTATTTGGCTGTTCTTGATTATTTGGTTGTTATTTGGATATTCTTGATTATTTTTTATTATTTGATTATTGGTTGATTATTTGATCATTATTGATTATTTGATTATGATTTGATTGGGTTTTGTTATTATACTATTATTGATTATTCACTTGATTTTTGATTCATGGATTCTTATTTGATTACTTGATTTTTACTATTGTGATTTTGATTATTTTGGTTATCAATTGGCTATTTTATTTTTTAATTGGAGGCAATGAGCTAAACTGTTAATAGATGATCCTTGTGGTCCCTTCCAACCCTGACTGATATTTTTGTGCAGCGCTTGCTTGGGTTCATTGTCACAGATGCAGCCACAAATAAGGTGCTGAAGGATCAATATTACAGGAGATCGTAAAACTCCAGCCATAAAATAATTGTAGGAGATTTTAGAGCTCCAGCCATAAAATAATTACAGGAGATTTTAAAGCTCCAGCCACAAAATAATCATAGGAGATTTCAAAACTCCAGCCACAAAATAATGTTGAGCTACTTGGGAGTGTTCTGGAGAGCAGCAAACGGGGGAGGGGAGCTGGATGATTTTTCAACTCCCTGAGCCTTCCTTTCTACCTGAGTCCTTTCCACTTTCTCTGCCTAACGCCGTGTTGGAGTACATCCTGCTTAGCCTCCAATCAACATTTCAAGCACCGGGATCATGTTTGATATTGTCAGATGGCCTGGAAAATTAAAAACCCAATTAAAGGCTCAGCACGCGGGTCAGCTCTTCTGCATATCAAAAGGCCTCCTCTGGCTATTCTGCTCAAATTGTATCTGTTAACAGCTCACTTTGCAGAGAGTGAAATAGCTCAGCGTTTATGAGTAATAAGTACCTTCCAGCTGATACATTTCAAACACAAACCACTTTCATGGCCCCGGCAAAAAAAGTACAAGTCATAATCAAATTGTCAATTTTTTTCCCCCCCTTTTCTCTGGTTTTTTTTCCCAGCGAGATGCAGGGATCCATTGTAAGAGGGATTGTTAAAGGAGGAAATGCATTTTGTTCACATTTTGGGGAGGGGGGGAAGGAAGGAAAAAAATGGGGGGGGAAAATATGCACATTTTCCCTCCAATTAACTATATTATTTTGTCACTATTTTGTTGCTCTTTGCCTTTCCTTCCCACTTCTAAAAGCAAAATGCACATTTTCCCTCCAATTAAAGATTTTATTTTGTCCCTATTTATTTTATTCCTTTGCCCTTTCTTCCCATTTTTAAACACAAAATGCACATTTTCCCTCCAATTAAAGATCTTCTCACTATTTATTTTTTCTTTGCCTTTCCTATTTCTAAAGAGTTGTAGTTGATGGATTTTCATTCCATTCTGATTTCCTTCTTCTTTTCCTTCTCTTTTTTGTTCCTTCTTTTATTATTCCTTCTTTTTTATTCCTTCTTTTTTGCCTTCTTTTTTATTCCTTCTTTTTTTATTCCTTCTTTTATTCCTTTTTTATTCCTTCTTTTTCCCTTCTTTTTTATTCCTTCTTTTTTTATTCCTTTTTTTCTTCCTTTTTATTCCTTCCTTTTTTATTCTTTCCCCCCTTCTTTTTCCTTCTTTTTCATTCCTTTTTTTATCTTTTTTATTCCTTTTTTTATTCCTTCTTTTTTTCCTTCTTTTTTCGTCCTTCTTTTTTTATTCCTTTTTTCTTCTTTTTTTATTCCTTCTTCTTTATTCCTTTTTTCTTCTTTTTTTTATTCCTTTTCTTCCTTCTGTTTTATTCCTTCTTTTTCTTTTTTTATCCTTTCTTTTTTCCCTTCTTTTTTATTCCTTTTTTCTTCTTTTTAAAATTCCTTTATTATTCCTTTTATTTTCCTTCTTTTTTTAATTCCTTTTTTTATTAATTTTTTTTATTCCTTCTTTTTTATTCTTTTTTTATTCTTTTTTATTCATTTTTTTTATTCCTTCTTTTTTTATTCCTTTTTTCCCCCCTTTTTTTTTTTCTCCTTCGTTTTTTGTTTTCTTCCCTTTAGGAGAATCATTTATAGTTTTTATGTGGTGGAAGAAATGGTTGAAGTGAACAGCATTTTGGTGTGGTGGGGTTTTTTTTCTCCCTCCCTTCCCCTCAGTTGTTTAGCTGGGGGTATTAATGTTCACCCAAATGTTTATAATGTGAATGTGCAAAAAAAAAAAGAGAAGAGAGAAAAGGCACTAAAAGCTTTCGAGCTAAATGCAAATGAGCAGAGCCACTCAAATGACATTTCTCTCTTTTTTTTTGTTCCTAGGAGGAGTTTTCATCTGTCAGCGTGGCATAATATTAAGTCAAACTAAAGTCACTACTTCTTCAGCTACTGGCCATTTGGAAGGGGAAAGAATAAACAACCAAACACAAAAATCCAACAAACTAAACCAAACCAAAACAAAACCAAACAATCAACACCCCCCACCCCCCCCCCCCCAAACCTATTTGTAAGATCCTGAGGCTTGACAGAGGAGGAAACAAACTCCCTTAAATATTTTTGCAACATCTTTTATATATTAAGCAGGCAGCAGCTGGAGGGTTTCAGGAGAAGTCAGCATTTAATGTCTACCCTTTGGAATAGATTTTGAGTGGATGCAGTGTCAAAAACGTTTAAAAAAAAAAAGAGAGAGGAAAAAAAAAGGAGGAGGGAAAAAAAAATCTACATCCCTGGGTTTTGCATAATGCATTAAGGTCCACATCTGAGGCTGGAAAGATTTCTCCTTCCTTTATTTATTTATTTATCTCTCCCTCTCGCCATTTATTTATTTATTTGTTTTCAAAGCAATGTCATGGGGATGAGATAACACATCCTTCGCTCAGGGTGGCAAAGCAAACACCAACAAAACAACAACACAGAAGCCTGATCATCGAGGAATATTAGGAGTCATTCAAAGGGGGGGGGGATAAAATGCAAACAGATTGACATTCTGAAGTGTTGATCCATGTAATGTAAATCCATTAATCACCACTAGGCTAATTGGATTTTTTTCCTTTCCCTTCTAAAGGTTTACTTGCAGCAAACACTTCGATACTTCTGATAGTGTTATTTTTTTTAAGCAAAAGCCCAAGGAGGGGGAATGGAACAAAAGTAGAAGTGGGTAGATTCAGATTAGATGTCAGGAAGAAATTCTTCCCCATTGAGGGTGGTGAGACACTGGATAAGAGGTTGCCCAGGGAAGTTGTTGCAGCCTTCATCTCTGGAGGTTTTTAAGGCCAGGCTGGATGTGGCCTTGAGCAGATAATTTATACTGAGGTGTGAATTCTTCAAATCATCTTCAAATCAAGAAAGCTGGGGAGGGACTTTTTAGGGTGTCAGGGAGTGATAGGACAGGGGTGAATCGATTCAAGATAGAGGAGGGGAGATTTAGATCAGACCTTAGGAAGAAGTTCTTCCCCCAGGAGGGTGGCGAGAGACTGGCACAGGTTGCTCAGGGAGGTGGTGGAAGCCTCATCCCTGGAGGTTTTGAGGGCCAGGCTGGATGTGGTGCTGGGCAGCCTGCTCTAGTGTGAGGTGTCCCTTCCCATGGCAGAGAGGTTGGAACTGGCTGATCCTTGAGGTCCCTTCCAACCCAGACAATTCTATGATTCTATGAACTGTTAATCATAAGAAGCTGTCAAGTGACAATTACAGATTAGAAACTCACAAAAGCAACAAATCTGATGCTCGTGGCTGACAGTCCAGCTCTGACCCACGCCCGCAGAGCTGAGGTGCTGCTTTGCACTGGCCATGTGTGGGTTCACCAGATAGTTCAGACCTTCCAGTACCCCCAGCAGCATGGAAAGTGTTCATGCACACTCCCAGGCTCCATACTGGTATGGGTGTGCATGGAAAGTGATGTTACAGGAGTGCTCATGCACAATCCCAGTCTCCATACTGGTATGGGGGTGCATGGCAAGTGATGTTACTGGAGTGCTCATGCACAATCCCAGTCTCCATACTGGTATGGGGGTGCATGGAAGTGATGTTACAGGAGTGCTCATGCACAATCCCAGTCTCCATACTGGTATGGGGGTGCATGGCAAGTGATGTTACTGGAGTGCTCATGCACACTCCCGGGCTCCATACTGGTGTGGGGGTGCATGGAAAGTGATGTTACTGGAGTGCTCATGCACAATCCCAGTCTCCATACTGGTATGGGTGTAGGTTTGCCCTTTTAGGATCAATCAGGTACAGCGTAGGAGCCACCCCCTTCCACAAAAAACACTGGATGAAAACACTGGAATAGGAGCAGAAGTTCCACAAGTTGATCCTGGAGAATTTTAGCAGCTCCTCACACAATTTGCACCTCTTCAATTTATCCTCTCAATATGTCTTGGGGTATTTTTTAGGATGGAGTGAGCAGCCCCAGCTTCTGGGGAGGTATCCTTGGAGGAGGCCAAGATGGCAGCTGTCTGGTGCCCAGCCCCAGAGGTGGAGCTGGGGGGACAGCAGCAGGCACCAGCATAAATGACTCCAGATCTGTGTCAACTTTTTCCTGTTAAACCACAGACTGCATATTAATAGGGTGGTTTAAAAATAATTACAGGCTTTAATATTTTCTAAAGGAAGGGTTCCTTGCCATCTGAAAGTTTCCTCCTTCTTATAGAAAAGCAAGGAAGTGCTTTTTTTTCTTCCTTTTTTTTTCTTTCTCTCTTTTTTTTTTTCCCAGAGAAACAATGTATAATAATATGTCAGTAAAGATTGAGCAATTTTGAGTAGTGATGGGTGAAAAGGACATTATGTTCTTTTTTCTTGTCATGGTCGGTATTTTTCTGTCAGTTGGCAAAGGCTGCACTCAGCAAGAAGAAGCTAAAGACCTGCATTGAGAGACGTGAGGGTGACAGCTAACCTGACAGGTCAGAAGATGACTGCAGAATTAGCCTTACTTTAATTCTCACTAAAATTCACAGCTCCTGACGAGGAAATGGGAAAAAGAAATTTCCTTACACATTTTCTTTCATTTCATGTGCAGATTATACATATTCTCCTTCCATTAACAAGAAGGAGATTGTGCTTTGTGCAGCTCTATATTTAAGGGCAAAAGACCAAGCAGATGACAAGAGTGACCCTTCTCTTGTCTTATGATCACTGCCAGTTTGACATGACACTAATTAGACCGCCTTAATCTAAACCCAGTTAGTTCTGCATGCTTGCAGCAAAACCATTGTAAACCTGGACGGAAATTGCCTTGGGCCTTTGTCTTCCTAAGATGCATACATCCACGTATACACCACGCTCCCTTTCAGGAGCCAGCCTTGAGAGCCTTAAATATATGAGGCTGCTGCATGTATCCTTCTTAATTTTCAATTTTACAATCACCTTCCCCTCCTGTTGTGGAACATTATACAGTGCAGGCCCCAGCAGAGGCAGAGGAGCTGGGAGGAGAGGGTTCCATAGCTCATAAAAACAAATGCACGCTGCATCCAACCCCAAATAGCCTCTGGTTGGGGAGCCCAGAGACTGTTTGCATTTTTCCTCTCCTGGTGAAAGCTGATTGCAGAACTCTCCAGCAAAATGCAGGCAAACTGGACTGATTAACAATAAAATAAATATAAAGTAAAATAAAGTAAAATAAAATAAAATAAAATAAAGTAAAATAAAATAAAATAAAATGAAGTAAAAGAAAGTAAAATAAAATAAAATATAAAATAGAATTGTATATAAAATATAAATATAAAATAAAATAAAGTAAAATAAACTATATAAAATAAAATAAAGTAAAATAAAATTAAAATAATTTAAATTAAAATAATGTAAAATAAAATCAACTAAAATAAAGTAAAATAAAATAAAATAAAATAAAATAAAATATAAAATAGAATTGAATAGAATAGAATAAAATAAATTAATGAAATAAAAGGTAATATAAAAATAAAATTATAAAAATAAAACTAAAAGAAAAGGAAATAAAAATATAAATAGAAACAAAACAAAATAAACCAAAAAATAAAATAAACCTTAAACCAAAATAAACACCAAACAAAAAAAAAAAGAAGAAAATAAACTAAAGCAAAATAAAATAAAACAAACTGAATTAAACCAAACCAAAACAGAAAAATAAAATAAAATAACAATCTTGGCTATGGAAAAATAAATCTACCTGCAAATCCATGTCTGCCACTCTTAGCAGCTTGATGAAACTAGAGAGATACATAGATAAGATATAAATGGCCTGCCTAGAAAATCCAAGGTTTAATAGAAATTAATAAATAAGATATCAATGGCCTGCTCAGAAAATTCCAGGTTTAAACGAAATAAATAAATGAATGAATAAATAAATAGGATATAAATGGTCTGCTTAGAAAATTCCAGGTATAATGGAAGGAAGTAAGTAAGTAGATAAGAGATAAATGGTCTGCTTCGAAAATTCCAAGTTGGAATGCCTGGCTCCAAACACAACTGTAAGCACTGAGCCAAAGCAGGCTGGTTTGGACTGCAAAGCAGGGTTCAAAATGGTAGTTAATAGGTCCACAAGTAACCTCTGAAGCTTTCCCAGCTGACTTCATCCACTGCAACCCAGCTAATGTGCTGCAGGGGCATCACTCAGGCCTAGATAAGTAAGCAGCAAATGAAGAACTGGAAAGGTAGAATGCTCCTTTTAAAGTGAAAACTAATTGAGTTTATGTTGTGTTGCCATTCCTCTTTGTACCCACCCTTAATGCTCTCTCCTTGGGTTGATTTTTTTTTGGGGGGGGGGGAGGGGATGGTTGTTTTTTTAAACAATGTAAAGGAAAATGTAATGAATGAAAGCTTTGAAAGGATCTACAGTTACAAGAAAAACCACAAATGAACACTAAGGCATAAATTTGTCCTAGCTGAAGAGTTGATTTACACCATCATCACCCACTGGTTCAACCAGCAGATGATTCATTGATTCTTTTTGTGTGTGTGTTTTCTGGTGGATTGCTGCAGTGTGGCCAGCAGGAGCAGGGAGGTCATTCCCCCCCTGTACACCCCATTGGTTAGGCCACACCTTGAGTCCTGTGTCCAGTTCTGGGTCCCTCAGTTTAGGAAAGATGTTGAGCTGCTGGAAGGTGTCCAGAGAAGGGCAACAAAGCTGGGGAGGGGTCTGGAGCACAGCCCTGTGAGGAGAGGCTGAGGGAGCTGGGGTTGCTTAGCCTGGAGAAGAGGAGGCTCAGGGGAGACCTCATTGCTCTCTACAGCTCCCTGAAGGGAGGCTGTAGCCAGGTGGGGATTGGTCTCTTCTCCCAGGCACCCAGCACCAGAACAAGAGGACACAGTCTCAAGCTGTGCCAGGGGAAGTTTAGGCTGGATGTTAGGAAGAAATTCTTCCCAGCAAGAGAGATTGGCCATTGGGATGAGCTGCCCAGGGAGGTGGTGGAGTCCCCATCCCTGGAGGTGTTTAGGAGGAGACTTGATGGGGTGCTTCATGTGGTTGATTAGATGGTATTGGATGATGAGTTGGACACAATGATCTCAAAGGTCTCTTCCAACCTGCTTTAATCTATTCTATTCTATGTTCTATTCTAAGGCTGGGGGTCCCCCCACCCCTCTCTTTTCCATGTTTGCATAGCAACAAAGAAAACCAAACTCCCCACTGAAGTCAGTCAAGAAGTTGGATTAATGAGTATTAAAATGTTACCATTTGTGCTGAAACAAATACTCTACCAACTCTTCATTTTTATTCTGTGTAATTTAACTAAATCAACTACATCTACAACTACCTGAAGGGTGGTTGTAGCCAGGTGGGGGTCAGTCTCTTCTCCCAGGCAACTGTGGTGGGTTGAGATTCCCCCCCCAAGATTAACTTTGCCACACCATCTCGGTTGGAAGCAAATGGAAGCTGCATTTACAGGCAAACCTACCATCTATGATGGAATGCAATGGATAGGTACAAAATATACAGGATAAACAATGCTCACAGGTATTTACAATCAACAAACACCACCAGAACCCCCCTGGTCAGAGACCAGGAGAGCTGTCTCTCTGCATTTCCACCCTCCCCATCCCCTTTCCCAAAGGGAGAAAGGAGCAGAGAAGTAGTTGCTGGACTTGGCCAAAACCAATGCAGACAAGGTCAAGCAGAAGCAGGTTAGTCTCCTTTCAGAGCATGAAAAAAGCAGAGAAGAGATCAGAAGAAGCAACCCCCAAGAATATTTTGGTACGAGCAGTCTTATGGCAGATATGACAACCTCATGAGGTGCAACAACACCAAGTGCAAGGTCCTGCAGCTGGGTCAGGGCAATCCCAGGCACTGATACAGGCTGGGCAGGGACTGGCTTGAGAGCAGCCCCGAAGAAAAGGACCTGAGGGTGCTGGGGGATGAAAAGCTCCACATGAGCCAGCAGGGAGCACTTGCAGCCCAGAGAGCCAAGCAGAGCCTGGGCTGCAGCAAGGGAAGCAGAGCCAGCAGGGCCAGGGAGGGGATTCTCCCCCTCTGCTCCATTCTGCTCAGACCACAGCTGGAGCACTGTGCCCAGTTCTGGAGCCCCTAGGACAGGTAGGATCTGGAGGTGCTGGAAGGTGTCCAGAGAAGGTCCACGAGGAGGAGCAGAGGGCTGGAGCTGCTCTGCTGTGAGGACAGACTGAGGGAGTTGGGGCTGTTCAGTCTGGAGAAAAGAAATCTTCCAGGAGACCTAATTCTGGCCTTCCAGTATCTGAAGGTGTTCACACCCAATAGAGATTTATTTATATTTTTCCTACTTTTCTGCTCAAAATTTTAAAGGCATAGCCTAAAACTACCACAGAAACCTGTGACAGAGGGAGAGGACACAGTCTCAAGCTGCAGCAGGGAAGGTTTAGGCTGGATGCTAGGAAAAAATTCTTCCCAGCAAGAGAGATTGGCCATTGGGATGTGCTGCCCAGGGAGGTGGTGGAGTCCCCATCCCTGGAGGTGTTTAAGAGCCTGGGTGAGGCACTTGGTGCCATGGTTTAGTTGATCAGATGGTGTTGGGTGCTAGGTTGGACTGGATGATCTCTGAGGTCTTTCCCAACCTGCTTAATTCTATATTCTGCAAGGATAAAAAAAAGTAAACCCAAGCATAAGTGGTGTATAACATTTCCATGAATGGGGCCCTTAGGCTCCTTCAGCTGAGGATGTTTAGCTTGCCAAGTTTAAATGTTTTCAGTGCTGGTCCTTGGGAGCGAGAAGCCTTCGTCACAGCACAGCATTTAAAATGATGGATGTGATGCATAGTTAATACAATCAAATGGCCATTTATGTGCTCAGACTAGGCACAAGGGAAATCCTGGCAGCTTAACAAAAATAAATAAAATAATAATTCTAAAATAAAAAAGAGGCCTCTCCTCCTCACTGCTGTGCCAGGAATTCAGGTACCTAACTCCCATTACTGCTGATGGGTGTTACGAGCCCAGGTTGTTTCATGCATCAGTGGGATAATGCATATTTAAGGGTCCAGTTCAGCAGGCTGGAGGCCCGACACATGCTGAGCTGAAAGAAATTCCACTGCTTCCCCTGGGTACCTGAAAAATAAAGGTAAACTGTATACAGTCCAGGGCTGTCAAGCCATGGCTTCAGCCAAGTAAACCTTCCAGAATGCACCTATCCCTCCATTCTCAAGGGGTCATGGATATAAACTACAGCACGGGAGGTTCCACCTCAACGTGGGGAGGAGCTTCTTCACTGGGAGGGTCACGGACCACTGGAATAGGCTGCCCAGAGAGGTTGTGGAGTCTCCTTCTCTGGAGACTTTCCAGACCTATCTGGATGTGTTTCTTTGTGCCCTGCTCTGAATTCTATGGTCCTTCTCTGGCAGGGGGGTTGGAATTCATGATCTCTGGTAGTCCCTTCCAACCCCTAACATCCTCTGATCCTGTGATCCATGCCCCAGCTGTGCAGAAAATCTGGACATACCAATGATTCCTGGGAGCTTCAAAGAATATAGCCTGAATTTTCTGACTTTCAGTAGTGCCCAGCTTGGTATGAAGATTTCTGAGCATCTAGGAACCCTGTTGCATGCCTAAGCTGCCTTTCTTCACCACATAGGCCCTTTAAAAGCAAGCTGTGCAAGGGGAAGTTTAGGCTGGAGGTGAGGAGAAAGTTCATCCCAGAAAGAGAGATTGGCCTTTGGGATGTGCTGCCCAGGGAGGTGGTGGAGTTGCCATCCCTGGAAGAGTTCAAAAAAGGCTTGGATGTGGCACTTGGAGCCATGGTTTAGTTGTCAGGAGGTGTTAGGTATTAGGTAATAGGTTGGACTTGATGATCTCTGAGGTCTTTTCCAACCTGGTTGATTCTATGTTTCTACAAATTAGTTACCCAGCAGAAACAAAGGCTAGAAAACATCTCTATTTTTCTTCCTAATATTAGCTTAATTATCACAGTCTCACAGTACCTTAGAAGTTGGAAGGGAATGTGCTGCCCAGGGAGGTGATAGAGTCCCCATCCCTGGAGGTGTTCAAAAAGGATTGGATGTGGCACTTGGAGCCATGGTTTAGCTGTCAGCAGGTGTTAGGTAATAGGCAATAGGTTGGACTTGATGATCTCTGAGGTCTTTTCCAACCTGGTTGATTCTATGGTTCTATGACTCTGTGACTCTAAGTCCTGCCAGAGCAGAACCACAGAATCTGGCACATGTATCCAGAGAAGGGCCACAACGATGAGCAGAGGGCTGGAGCTCCTCTCCTGTGAGGACAGACTGAGAGAGTTGGGGTTGTTCAGTCTGGAGAAGGGAAGGTTCCCAGGAGACCTAACTGTGGCCTTCCAGTACCAACAGGGAGCCTACAAGAAAGCTGGGAAGGACTTCTGAGGGTGTCAGGGAGTGATAGCACTTGGGAGAATGCAGCAAAACTAGAAATGGGTAGATTCAGATTGGATGTGAGGAAGAAGTTGTTCCCCAGGAGGGTGGTGAGAGCCTGGCACAGGCTGCCCAGGGAGGTGGTGGAAGCCTCATCCCCCGAGGTTTCTAAGGCCAGGTTGGATGTGGCTGTGAGCAACCTGCTGTAGTGGGAGGAGTGCCTGGCCATGGCAGGGGGGTTGGAACTGGCTGATCCTTGAGGTCCCTTCCAACCCTGACAATTCTGTGATTCTATGATAAGTCTTTTAATCTAGGTGCATTATATTGAGTCAGGAACGAGTCTTGGAACAACAGCACCAAAAAACCCCAAAACCATTCATAACAAAACAAAGCAAAAAACAAAGCAAAGCAAAGCAGAGCAAAGCAGAGCAAAGCAAAACAAAACAAAGCAAAACAAAACAAAACAAAGCAAAGCAAAGCAAAGCAAAGCAAAGCAAAGCAAAGCAAGCAAAGCAAAGCAAAGCAAAACCAAACCAAACCAAACAAAACAAAGCAAAACCAAACCAAACCAAACCAAACCAAACCAAACCAAACCAAACCTATCCAAACCCAACCAAACAGAAAACCAACCAAACAAAAAAATTAAGATAAGAAAAATAAGTCCCAGCTCTTGATTTTAGCAAATGTAGAAAGGCAGATTATGTGTTGGAACTTATTTAAATATCCCAAATTCAGGCCAATATCAGAGCTGCTGGCTCTGCAAAATTCAGGCAATGCACCCTGCCGCTTGGACTAATTGGTGGGAAATGCAGGCCTGTGTCAAAGACAACTAATTGTCTGCTGAAAATAGCTTGTTTCAGACATCAGTGTGTACCACACCCCTCTATCACACGAGGAGAGCCTCAAAAAAAGGAAAAAAAGAAGGTGTTAGATATTGTCATGGTAATTATAATTGCGTTCCATGTAGCCAAGGTACGGAGCCCATATGAGGTGACGGCATTAAAAGAGGGTCCTCTAAATGAGGCTGGAGGGTGGTTAGCTAAACAATTGCAAGCACAATAAAGAGCTTACACTGAAAAAAAAAAGAAAGAAAAAGAAAGAAGATGTGTATTATGCAGATGTTAGAAACCTGTGCCTCTGAGAAGACACTCTTTTGACCATAATGTATTCTGTCATGTGAGATAAAATGCAGAGAACATTTACATTTCTCCCACTCACTGAGCTTCTACCACACGGCTTGCATTTTTCTCACATCACTAGACATCCTTTTAAACACTGCATCCCTGTCTGTCTGCCCTGATGGCAAATAAAACTCGATAAATAAAACTACTGCACGACAAACAAGGTTGGATTGGAGGAGCGGCCGGCGAGAGAGCGGCGCAGGTCTTCAAGAGCGATTTGTTCAAAGCAAACAGATTTAACCGGACGTGCATACAAGCTCCAGACACATTAATCCAGCCTGGAATGATGCACAATAACATAATGACCCAAAAGAGCATTTGCACAGTTTTTCACACTGCTTAACTTACTGCTCAGTAAGACAAATGATGGGAGGGCTCGGACCCACTCGCCGCTGCGGTGCGGATCAAGGCACGGCCGCTGCGCGCGGGGTGATTTGCCAGGGCGCTGCAAACCAGCTGCAAGTCACAGGGAGCTGCTGGAGAGCAGGGGACACGCGCAGTGCAAAGCCAGCAAGCCCAGTGTCTCCTGGAATACAGCTGGAGATCACTATGAGGAAAAGTCAGAGGTGCTTTTCACAGAACCACAGAATTGGAAGAGACCTCCGAGGTCATCAAGTTCAACCAATCACCCAACACCATCTAATCAGCTAGACCACAGCACTAAGTGCCTCATCCAGTCCCTTCTTCTCTCTACAACTACCTGAAAGGAGGTTGTAGACAGGTGGAGATTGGTCTCTTCTCCCGGGCAACCAGCACCAGAACAGGACAGAGTCTTAAGCTGTGCAGGAAAAAGTCTGGGCTCCAAGTGAGGAGAAAGAAGAATAAGGTGAACTCAGACCCCACAATTCTCAGTCCAATGGATTGACCACTGGTCAGCCTCCCTGTAATTTTGAGGATATGGATCCTACTCCCCCAAAACTTGAGACTCAAATACACTCTCTCATCTCTGCATGTTTTAATCAGGGTGAAGAAACTACAGAGAGACACTAAAATATTTGATGTAGGTAGCTACACTGGTTTTATTTTGAAGTTTTAAATGTAACCCCTGTTTGATCACATAAATATCACAGGATCACAGAATGTTAGGGGCTGGAAGGGACCTCAAAGGCTCATTCAGTCCAACCCCCTGCCAGAGCAGGAGCACCTAGAGCAGATCACACAGGAACACATCCAGGTGGGTCTTGAATATCTCCAGAGAAGGAGACCCCACAACCCCCCTGGGTAGCCTGTTCCAGGGCTCTGGCACCATGATAGGGAATAGAATTTTCCTCATCTTTTCATGGAACTTCCTATGCCTCAACTTACATCACTGCTCCTTGTGCTGGCATTGGGCATCCCCCAGCAGAGCCTGGCTCCAGCCTCTGGGCACTCACCCTGCACAGCTTTACCAACAGCAATGAGGTCACCTCTCAGGCTCCTCCTCTCCAAGCTCCAGAGCCCTCAGCTCCCTCAGTCTCCCCTCATAAGGAAGAAGTTCCACTGCCTTCATCATTTTTGTGGCTGTCACACCTCTACTTCCTCACCAAAATTATAGAATCAGAGAAGTGTCAGGGTTGGAAGGGACCTCAAGGATCAGCCAGTTCCAAGCCCCCTGCCATGGCCAGGGACACCTCACACCACAGCAGGTTGCTCACAGCCACATCCAGCCTGGCTGCAAACACCTCCAGGCAGGAGGCTTCCACCACCTCACAAATACAGGCTGGGCAGTGACTGGCTGGGGAGCAGCCCAGAGGAGAGAGACTTGGGGGTGCTGGTGGACGAGAAGCTCAACATGAGCTCTCAATGTGCACTTGCAGCCCGGAAAGCCAATCAGATCCTGGGCTGCATCAGGAGAGTGTGGCCAGCAGGTCAAGGGAGGTGATTCTCCCCCTCTACTCAGCTCTGGTGAGACCCCACCTGGAGTACTGCGTCCAGTTCTGGAGCCCCTATTACAAGAGGGATCTGGAGGTGCTGGAGCGTGTCCAGAGAAGGGCCACGAGGATATCAGAGGGCTGGAGCACCTCTCCTATGAGGACAGACTGAAGGAGTTGGGCTGTTCAGCCTGGAGAAGAGAAGGCTCCGAGGTGACCTCATGTGGCCTTCCAGTATCTGAAGGGGCCTACAAGAAGGCTGGGGAGGGACTTTTCAGACTATCAGGGAGTGATAGGACTAGGGGGATGGGATGAAGCTGGAGGTGGGGAGATTCAGGCTAGATGTGAGGAGGAAGTTCTTCACCGTGAGAGTGGTGAAGCCCTGAATGGGTTGTCCAGGGAGGTGGTTGAGGCCCCGTCCCTTGCTTTTTTAAGACCAGGCTGGACGAGGCTCTGTCCAGCCTGATCTAGTGTAGAGTGTCCCTGCCCATGGCAGGGGGGTTGGAACTAGATGATCCTTGTGGTCCCTTCCAACCCTAACTGAAACTATGAAACTATGAAACTATGAAACCTCCCTGGGCAACCTGTGCCAGGCTCTCACCACCCTCCTGGGGAACAACTTCTTCCTCACATTCAATCTGAATCTCCCCATTTCTAGTTTTGTTCCATCCTCCCCAGTCCTATCACTCCCTGACACCCTCAAAAGTCCCTCCCCAGCTTTCTTGCCCCTGCCTCCCCAAAGCTCCCAAATTATAATGCTATAAGATGCTATGTTTTAGGTGATGAAGATTAAATGTGGTTGCCCAAGCTTACCAAGTATAAATTAATTTTCAGCTCAATGTATTCCTGTAGGTTATTTTTTTCCAGTGTTCTACAATCTTTCATATGCTTCAAAATTGAAAATAGAAGTTGCTTTAACATTTAGAAAAGGCTCTGCATATAGTTAGGAATTACTTCTTAACCCTGGAGTCAAACCTGCAATAGTGTTAACACTTCATGGAACTCTTGCCTTTAGAAGCTACCCCAATTAGGCTGATTACTCCAATTCTTTTTAAGAGATGCTTTCCTAATCATAGTCACAGAATGTTAGGGGTTGGAAGGGACCTCAAAAGCTCATCCAGTCCAACCCCCCTGCCAGAGCAGCATCACCCAGGGCAGGTCACACAGGAACACATCCAGGTGGGTTTTGAATGTCTCTGTAGGAGACTCCACAACCTCTCTGGGCAGCGTGCTCCAGGGCTTTGGCACCCTCACAGAGAAAATGGTTTTTCTGTGTTCTCACAGAACTTCCTCTGCTCTGCACCCATTGCCCCTTGTCCTGTCCTTGGACATCCCTGAGCAGAGCCTGGCTCCATCCTCCCCACACTGTCCTGCACATCTTTATCCCCAGCAATGAGGGCAGCCCTAAGTCTAAGGCAGTTCCACTGCCTGCCACAGCTTGATGCCTCTAAGCCACACTCTTTCAAGCAGTTCCCTGAGGTCCTTCTTGAAGTGAAGGGCCCAGAACTGGACACCATATTCCAGGTGTGGCCTCACCAAGGCACAGCAGAGGGGCAGGAGAACCTCTCTGACCTACTAACCACAGCCCTTCTAATCCACTCCGTTGGCCGCCTTGGCCACGAGGGCACACTGCTGGCTATGGAAGCTCTAGATGCTTCTTTATACTATCATTCATTATAGTATCATGCACATGTGATGGAGTCAGTCTCCTCTGCAAAAGGATTTCTGGTTAGAAACCTGTTTCCTTACTCTCATTTCAGCACCTTGCTGAGAGAGATAGAAGGAGGAGGTTGGGGTGAGGAGGTGAGAGGAACGTCCAAGGAGGTCTAGGTAGCCCATGGCTCTCTTTCTTATGAGATTGCCACCCATTCTCCCTGCCAAATTCCTGCTTTCAGCAAAGTTCAAAGAGCAGCTCAAGTAGAAGTCCCTACTAGTTGTTTTTTTTAACTGTAACTTGAGTTTAGTGAGCTTAGGAAGCAGAACAGTAATAGAATCATCAAGAGATATTTTGCCTACAGGAACACACAGGCTGGACAAGCTTTAAAAAAGCATCAGCAGTAATTGCCCCCACTGAAACCAGCCCAAATTCCCAGTGTTTTCCAGTGGGACTCTAAATAAAGTCATGTCTTGTCCTATTACTCATTTTAACATTGTTTTAGGATAGCTCTTTCCCCTTTTGTGATTACTGCCATTCTTGATTGCTTCAGCATCTAGGAAAAAACCAGTCACCTACCACAACTCCACTCTGCTATGTCATGTCTCAAACCAGAGACTTCTTTTCTCTTTTCAGTTTATGAATCCACCAGGACACCTATATTTAGCTAGCAGACATATAGTTTGGTTTGGGTTCCATGGTGCAGAGCTGTACTTTCCAACATCTGCTGTTCCTTATGGCAAGGCATGAAAAAAATCTTGTGCTGTTAAAGGTCTAGTCTAGGACTTGGGTGACCCCAGCTTTGGTTCCCTGCAGTGCCAAGCCACTTCAGATTAGATCTGCAAAGGAATCTCCACGTAGGATAACTTTTTTAACAGCTGATTCTGCAGTAAGTCTCCATGAGAATGTCATCAGGACCTCTGCAAAGTAAGTGAGTGACCTGCCCCCCCACACCTTTCACTGCTCAACTTTTCCTCGTCTGCCTCTAGACTTGGAGCTGGAACAGGTAGCACAGAGAAGAGCAGATTTAGATTGGGTGTTAGGAGCAAGTTGCTTGCTGTGAGGGTGGTGGGACACTGAAGCAAATTGCCCAAGGAGGTAGTTGAGGCCCTATCCTTGGAGATATTCACAGTCAGGCTTGACAGGGCTGTGAGCATCCTGATCTAGTTGAGGATGTACTTGCTCACTGCAAGGGGAAGTTGGAGTGGATGACCTTTGGAGGTCCCTTCCAACCCAAACCGTTCCATGATTCCAAACATGCAGTCTCTGTTGTTTTCTCCCCCTCCCCAGCTGCGGGAATCCTCTGTTTCTTTATGAACAGGGGCTCTGTTTCACCACAAAATAACCCAGACTATTCTGGAGCCTTTTTTTCAAGGCCTAATAACTGTAATGTATTGTCCTAAATGCTAAACTGAATTTGAGAGCTCTACTGCATCAGCATTGCTACCTCTTGGTCAAGTGCTCTGCCTCATGAACCATCACAGTGAGCAGGGTGTTTTGCACAGCTATGACATCTGGCTTTTAGTTTAAACAGCAAGCCTGCTTGGCACCAGAATTAATAAGGTGTCTTATTTTCTAGACTCTTGCAGGGCATTCCACAAGAAAATCCATGAGGCAAGTCCCTTAGAACTAGAACTCTGGCAGGTCCTAACAAGCAAAGTCTTTTTCTTTTTCCCTTTTTTTTTTCCAGCTGGCACCTGCTTGCTGTCTTCCCCACATTCCTCTTAACAGGTGTCCTTAGGCAGCGAAAGAAAACCTCCTCATGCTGGGGACAACCACAGTGCTGAGAGCACCCACAGCCCTGCCTGCCCCTGGGCTCCCCCTGCTCTCTGCCCAGGACCACAGTCAGCTCCTGCAACAGAAGGGAGGCAGAAGACAGCTGAGAGAAGTGAGAGAATGTCTCTCAGGAATCCCAGAACTGAGAGAAAATCTTTCCTGGAGGTGGCAAGAGCCCAAAAATTCAGACACTGGTCTAGGAATCATAGAGAAGAGACAACCCAAACCCTGTCTTCACAGGCTCTGCCTCCTTCTGAATTGTCCTTATGTTTGGTCTTCAGGTTTAAGTTCAAGTAAAATTTAGCTTGAAAGCTGAGCTGCTTTGGTTTTTATTTTGCTGCTGTGTTTTGCCTCATTGGGATGTTTGCTTGAAGGAAAAAGTGATGGTAGACATCTCTGATGCAGTCAAAGTTCTGTTACACCTCTCAGATCAAGAGCTCAGTCATATCCTTTACATATTTCTGCTCAGTCATTGCTCTTTACCTCACTCCCCTGCCAAGCACAACAGGAGTTTCAGTTCACATCTCCACCAGCCACACTTCTGATGAACAACTCCCTTTGCCATCACTTCTGGGGTCCCCAGCATAAGGACACAGAGCTGTTGGAGTGAGTCCAGAGGAGACCACAAAGATGATCCAAGGGCTGGAGCAGCTCTGCTGTGAGGATAGGATGAGGGAGTTGTTCAGCCTAGAGAAGGGAAGACCTTAGAGCTGCCTTCCAATAGCTGAAGGGATCCTGCAGGCATGCTGCAGAAGGACTTTTCATCAGGTGTCTGGAGACAGGACAAGGGGGAATGGTTTGAAGCTGAGGCAGAGCAGGGTCAGACTGGAGCTGAGGAATAAGTTCTTCAGTAGGAGGTTTGGTGAGCCAGGCTGCCCAGGGAGGCTGTGGCTGCCTCCTCCCTGAGGGTGTTGAAAGCCAGGTTGAATGAGGCCTTGAGCAGCAGAGTCTAGCTGAGAGGTGTCCCTGGGCATGGGGGGGAGGTTGGAGTAGGTGAACTCTGAGGTCACTCCAACCTAAGCCATTCTATCATCTCATGCTGCCTTGTGCAAGCCAGCCTGCAGAAGCCCAGTGCTCTTGTTTGCATTTCACCTTCTCAATGAAGAAAAGTTCCTGTCCTGATGAGAGAACACTGTGAGCCGATGCAATATGCTTAAAGAAACACTTTGGAATGTGTTGTAATCTGGGCAAGAAATCCATCAGCTTTGTCTCTTTCCAGACAACCCCACAACAAAGAAATTCACAGTGCTGGCACAAACATCTTCATGTTCATCTTCTTAAGGTCATATTAAAATATGCTGCACTCTCCTGAAAACACAGAGAACAACATTAGAATCACAGAATTGTTAGGGTTGGAAGGGACCTCAAGGCTCAGCCAGTTCCAACCCCCCTGCCATGGCCAGGGACACCTCACACCACAGCAGGTTGCTCACAGCCACATCCCTCCCCAGCTTTCTTGGAGCCCCCTGCAGAACCTGGAAGGCCACAATTAGTCCTCCTCGGAGCCTTCTCTTCTCCAGACTGCACAACCCCAACTCCCTCAGTCTGTCCTCATAGCAGAGCAGCTCCAGCCCTCTGCTCATCCTCCTGGCCCTTCTCTGGACACCTTCCAGCACCTCCACATCCTTCCTGTAATAGAGGCTCAAGAACTGGACCAGTGCTCCAGCTGTGGTCTCATCAGAGCAGAGCAGAGGGGGAGAATCCCCTCCCTGGCCCCCTTGGCCACACTTCTCTTGCTGCAGCCCAGGCTCTGCTTGGCTCTCTGGGCTGCAAGTGCTCCCTGCTGGCTCCTGTTGAGCTTCTCCTCCCCCAGCACCCCCAGGTCCTTTTCTTCAGGGCTGCTCTCCAGCCAGTCCCTGCCCAGCCTGTATCAGTGCTTGGGAAGGCTCTGTCAATTTCTTTGAGACACAGAGTTTGCCTAGGAAGATTTTCTACACCACCACCACCCCCCCCCCAGATTGTTATGCAAATAGTTAAAATATTGAAATGAATGTAAGGAGTTATACTCTAACACATCAGTCCTGTTATAATTTGGAGACAATGAATAATATATTCCAGACAAAGTGAAGCCAGCTCTAGAAGTAAACTAAAATAGGAAAATTACGCCCACCAGGCATTTAAATTTAGGGGCTGAATAAATTATCCATACATTAAAAGGTTCATAGATTTCAAAGACAGCATCAGGAAAAAGAAGAAATTAAAAAAAAAATTAAAAATAACTGAGAAAATGTATGGAAAAAAAGCAGAACAGTTCCAAATGTGATCAAAGCTGTGTGGAAACCTATTAAATGGATCTCCTTGTTGCACAAAAAGGAATGATATAATGCTACAGTCACAGATATTCATACAGCAGATATTCATACAGAGCTTCTGCTGCTTGATGAAATTAGTTTGAATCTGGTACACTGAAGGGGGAGGAAGAATCATTTAAAGTAAGATTTTTATCCATTCAAATATCTATGGCATTTTTTTTCCCCCAGCTGTTGGCCATTGATTGTTTTGAATCAAGTGTGCTTTTTATCTGAGAGGCTTCCAAAGGACTTCCATATAGTCTGGCATGATGCAGTTCACTGTAGATGTGATTGCTCCAAATGGAATGGAATGGAATGGAATGGAATGGAATAGAATAGAATAGAATAGAATAGAATAGAATAGAATAGAATAGAATAGAATAGAATAGAATTAAGCAGATTGGAAAAGACCTTCAAGATCATCCAGTTCAACCTCTCACCCAACACCATCTCATCAACTAAACCATGGCACCAAGTGCCTCATCCAGGCTCCTTTTAACACCTCCAGGGATGGTGACTCCACCACCTCCCTGGGCAGCACATCCCAATGGCCAATCTCTTGCTAGGAAAAACTTTCTCCTCACCTCCAGCCTAAACCTCCCCTGGCACAGCTTGAGACTGTGTCCTCTTGTTCTGGTGCTGCTTGTGTGGGAGAAGAGACCAACTCCCACCTGGCTACAACCTCCCTTCAGGTAGTTGTAGAGAGCAAGAAGGTCTCCCCTGAGCCTCCTCTTCTCCAGGCTAAGCAAGCCCAGCTCCCTCAGCCTCTCCTCACAGGGCTGTATTCCAGACCCCTCCCCAACTTCGTTGCCGTTCTCTGGACACCTTCCAGCAAAAGCCCTCTCAGAGTATTTGACCAAGACCAAAAACCACTTTAGTTCTTTTCTCAGCACAGCACACTGCAAAGACAATTCACCCAAAATCCAGGGTCCCAGCAAAACCATATTGGTACACATGGAATTGGAGGATCATATAATGGTCTGGGTTGGATGGGACCTCTGAAGATCATCTAGACCAATCCCTTCTGCAGTCAGCAGATGAAAAGCATTTCCTTTCCTGATGAAATAAGACTGTGAGTTGATGGAATAGGCTTTAAGAAACACTTTGGGATGTGTTGTAATCTGGGAAAGACATAAGGAGGATATTATAGAATATTATAGAATAAACCAGGTTGGAAGAGACCTTCAAGATCATCATGTCCAACCCATCAACCAGTCCAACCCACCCAAACAACTAAACCATGGCACCAAGCACCCCAGCAAGTCTCCTCCTGAACACCTCCAATGAAGGTGACTCCACTACCTCCCCGGGCAGCCCATTCCAATGGGCACTCTCTCTATATGGACTTTCTCCTAACAACCAGCCTAACCTCCCTGGCACAGCCTGAGAACTGTGTCCTTTTGTTCTGGTACTGCTGCCTGGTGAAAGAGACCAACCTCTGCCTGGCTACAGCCTCCCTTCAGGGAGTTGCAGAGAGCAATAAGGTCACCCCTGAGCCTCCTCTTCTCCAGGCTACAACCCCCAGCTCCCTCAGCCTCTCCTCATAGGGCTTGTCTTCCAAACCCCCCACCAACTTTGTTGCCCTCTCTGGACACACTCCAGCAAGTCAACCTCCTTCCTAAACTGAGGGGCCAGAACTGGACACAGGACTCAAGGTGCGGCCTAACCAGTGCAGTGTACAGGGGCAGAATGACCTCCCTGCTCCTGCTGGCCACACTGCTCCTGATGCAGGCCAGGATGCCGTTGGCCTTCTTCTAACATTGGCAGGTCTTTCATATGTGATTTTCTTTGCCCAAAAAGCAATGGCTTTGCCTTTTCCTCCAGGCCTTTTTTGCATTTGCCATGTGTCCAAAGCTTGCAGTCAGCTTTTGACTTTATAGCCTATTGAGTGCACAGGAGAAAACCAGCAGTTATTTCACCCACACAGTTAGTGGATTTTGGTTTCATTATTATTTCCATTTTAAGACCTTTATTTCCTCCAAAATTGGAAGCCTCCCAAAATTGGCAGCATTTTTATTTTATTAATTTAATTTAATTTAATTTAATTTTTATTTCTTTATCATTTTATTATTTTATTTGGGTTTTTTTATTATTTTATTTTATCTAGGTTTTATTTATTTTGTTATTTTATTTTCTTTAGTTCCATTTTATTAATGTATTTTATCTATTTTTTATTCATTTTGTTACTTTATTTCTTTTCATTTTATTATTTCATTTTCTTTAGTTCCATTTTATTAATTTATTTTATCTATTTTTTATCCATTTGTTATTTTGATTTTTTTTTCATTTTATTACTTCATTTTCTTTAGTTCCATTTTATTAATTTATTTTATCTATTTTTTATTCATTTTGTTATTTGATTTCTTTTCATTTTATTATTTCATTTTCTTTAGTTCCATTTTATTAATTTATTTTATCCATTTTTTATTTATTTTGTTATTTGATTTCTTTTCCTTCTATTATTTTATTTTGTCTATTTTTTACTTGTTATTTGATTTGATTTCTTTTTATTTTATCTAATCTTCTATTTTATTTTTCATTTTATTTTATTTATTTTTGTTTTCTTTTCTTTTGGTTTTACTTATTTCATTTTTCATTTTTATTTTTCCTTTTATTTGATTTATTTTTGTTTTCTTTTCTTTTGGTTTTACTTATTTCATTTTTCATTTTTATTTTTCCTTTTATTTGATTTATTTTTGTTTTCTTTTCTTTTGGTTTTACTTATTCCATTTCCCATTTTTATTTTTCCTTTCATTTGATTTATTTTTGTTTTCTTTCCTTTTGTTTTGGTTTTACTTATTTCATTTTTCATTTTTATTTTCATTTTATTTGATTTTTTTTGTTTTCTTTTATTTTGCTTATTTCATTTTAGTTTTTTCATGACTTGCAATTAAATGACTCTGAGAACAAATTGCCACGAACCCAGCCACTTGGAGAGAATATGGAAGAGTCCTGATTTGCCTTTCTGCATCTATTTTTCACAGTTGCAAAGTCCTGGTCCAATAAATTAAATTACTGCAGCAGTATGTACCTAATTTTATGTAAATTAAGGTGTTAATGTTCTGAATCCCATTCCTGACCATGGTCTGTTTTCTCTTGCAGCTTTTTTTCTTTTTCCCTTTTTTTTTCCCCCCTGCATTAATGCCACAATGGAAATCTAAAACTTAATTTCTCCAAGACTAAGTGCTGCTCCCTGACCTCTAGAAGAATTACATTTATAGAGAGTCTTAACAGCCAGCTGACACTTCTCAGTAGCCCACCCAAATAAATCAAGACCCCTTCCTGCATGCCAACAGAAGGGGCTAATGTGATTTCAGGGTGTTGTGTTTTTTAACATCAGATGAGATATCTCTGCAAGTTTGAGTCATGCTGCTGGGTCCATAGTTATTCCAATGCTTTAACCTTGTTGGGGGCAGTCCCCTGGCACAAGCCAAAGCGGTGCTTGAGCTTATCCAACAAATGCAAGATTAGCAGAATTAAAATAAGCAGAACTGGCATCCTAGGATCAGAGGATGTCAGGGGTTGGAAGGGACCCAAAGAGATCATCCAGTCCAACCCCCCTGCCAGAGCAGGACCATAGAATCCAGCACCAGTCACACAGAACACATCCAGATGGGGCTGGAAAGGCTCCAGAGAAGGAGATGCCACAGCCTCTCTGGGCAGCCTGCTCCAGGGCTCTGGGACCCTTACAGTAAAGAAGTTTCTCCTTGTGTTGCAGTGGAACCTCCTGTGCTGCAGCTTACATCCATTGCTCCTTGTCCTATTCCAGGGAGCAAGTGAGCAGAGCCTGTCCCCTCCCTCCTGACACCCAGCCCTCAGATATTGGTAGGCATTGATCAGATCCCTCTCAGTCTTCTCTCCAGACTGAACAGCCCCAGGGCTCACTAGGCAGTGCTCCAGTCCCCTGATCTTCCTCATTGCCCTCTGCTGGTCCCTCTCCAGCAGATCCCTGTCCCTCTTGAACTGGGGAGCCCAGAATTGAACAGAGCACTCAAGATGAGATCTCACCAGGGCAGAGTAGAGGGGGAGAAGAACCTCCTTCGATCTGCTGGTCACACTCTTCTTAATACACCCCAGGATCCCATTTGCCTTCTTGGCCACCAGGGCACATTGCTGTCCCATGGATAACTAATCACAGATTCACAGAGTCACAGAATCATAGCACAATGGAATTGTTTTGGTTGGAAAAGACCTCCTAAATCATTGAGTTCAGCCCACCACCACCATGGCCATTAAACCATGTCCCAAAGTGCCATATCCAGCTGTGACATTAATCCAAAGATTAATTCAGATCAAACATTTTAATGGGGGCAGAACTTGAAGTCTAGGTTGAGGAGCCTGAGGTCTGGGTCTTCAAAGGTACTTCTTAACCTTCTTTAGTTGATGACGCAGTCCTGGATTAGTTTGGGTTAGAAGGGACCTTTAAAGGTCATCCATTCCAAAACCCATGCTCAAGCAGGGGCACTCTGTGCTTGGGGATATGGTTTAGGGGGATGAACTGTGCAGAGCAGGGTTCTGGCTTAGACTTGGTGATCCTGAGGGTCTTTTCCAACCTGAGTGTTTGTTCTGTGACCCACAGCAGCTTGCCCATGATCACAGTGGCCAGCTGAATAATCATTCCACATCCTGACTTCATAACAGATGGCCACTGACAAAGGGAATGAGTAGCTAGCACCATTTTGTTCACCAGGTTGGAAACAGCCTTGTTATTTGATTGTTGAGATTAAAGAGACACAGGAGAGGCAAATCTGAAAACAGGTGGTGAAGACCTCCACTTCCAGCTACCACTTTCCTCTCTTTGTCTGTCATCACATCAGGTTAGACTGGGAGGGGCTATGCTGTATATATTTATTTCAATTGTTCTTGCAGGCAGGTCCAGATTGGTTCCATGATGAGTTCTTTGAGATGTTATCAGAAATGATCACCTGCAGTGTTCAAATAAACTTGGTCACGTTCTTCAAACAAGAAATTCTATTGGCAGGAAGAAAACACAACCTCTGCTGCTGCAACTTCTCTGTATCCCCCCCTGTGCTTTACCCAAATGTACAGGAAAGTAACCTTTCCAGCTTACTCGGTCAGTTTAATGCACACGCCTTGCATCATCACTGTAGAAGATGAAGAGATGGGAAGAGACACTTGCTTTGTGTGGCTAAAATTCATTTTCCTAAAAAAAAACTCCTAGCCCAGCTATTTCATAGAATCACAGAATCAACCAGGTTGGAAAAGGCCTCAGAGATCATCCAGTCCAACCTAGTACCTAATACCCAACACCTCCTGACAACTAAACCATGGCTCCAAGTGCCACAGCCAAGCCTTTTTCGAACACCTCCAGGGATGGGGACTCCACCACCTCCCTAGGCAGCAGATTCCAATGGCCAATCTCTCTTGTTGGGAAGAACTTTCTCCTCATCTTGAGCCTAAACTTCCCCTTGCACAGCTTGAGACTGTGTCCTCTTGTTCTAGTGCTGGGTGCCTGGGAGAAGAGACCAACCCCCACCCGGCTATAACCTCCCTTCAGGTAGCTGTAGAGAGCAAGAAGGTCTCCCCTGAGCCTCCTCTTCTCCAGGCTAAGCAACCCCAGCTCCCTCACCCCCTCCTCACAGGGTTTGTGCTCTATACAGTTCAAGTAAAGTGCTTGTTCCTCCACTTGCCAAGACCTAGGGAAGTTTAGTCACTGGCTGCAGTGGAGAATGTGATGGTTTTGCATAGCCAAATACCTCTGAGAACCTGATAATACTGTACAGTAAATGGTTCAATTTCTCAGGAAAAAAATAGTAATAAAGAATAAAGTGTTCTTTCTAGAAGGTCTTGATATGGGAGTTACACATAAGACCCTAACTGATTTTTCTTCCTAAACAATAGGAGTCTTAAAACACTTAAAATGCAGACTACTACTGTAAAAAGTCTTGATGTGAGAGCTATATATAAGACTCTGATTTTTATTCCTAAACAATATGAATCTTAAAACACTTCAAATCCAGACTACTACTGCAAAAAGTCTCAATATCAGAGTTATATATAAGACTCTAACTGATTTTTCTTCCCAGGCAGTATGAGTCTCAAACCACGTAAAATCCAGGCTGCCAACACAAAGAATCTTGAAGGATTTTTAGGAAAGGAGAACAAATGTTCACAGTCCAACTTATTTTTGGTTATTTGAATGTGATTAATGATGTTATTTCTATCTTACAGCTATGCAAAGACAAAAAAACCCAAAAAATTACATATAAAGAAGATAGAGTTCACTTATGTCCCCTAGGGTGCAGGTATTCAGAATCACGGAATTGTTAGGGTTGGAAGGGACCCCAAGGATCATTCAGTTCCAACCCCCTGCCATGGGCAGGGACACCTCACACTGCAGCAGGTTGCTCACAGCCACATCCAGCCTGGCTGCAAAAACCTCCAAGGATGAGGCTTCCACCACCTTCCTGGGCAACCTGTGCCAGGCTCTCACTACTCTCATGGGGAAGAACTTCTTCCTAACAACCAATCTGAATCTCCCCATTTCTAGTTTTGCTCCATTCCCCCCAGGCCTATTGCTCCCTGACACCCTCAAAAGTCCATTCCCAGTTTTCAAGTAGCCCCCTTTAGATCCTGGAAGGCCACAATTAGTTCTCCTCAGAGCCTTCTCTTCTCCACACTGAAGAGTCCCAACTCTCTGTCTGTCCCCGTAGCAGAACAGCTCCAGCACTCTGATCATCTTTGTGACCCTTCTCTGGACACCTTCCAGCACCTCCAGATCTTTCTTGAATCAGGGGCTCCAGAACTGGACACAGTACGCCAGGTGTGGTCTCAGCAGAGTGGAGTAGAGGGAGAGAACCACCTTCCTCCACCTGCTGGCTACACTTCTCTTGATGCAGCCAGGCTCTGGTTGGCTTTCTGGGCTGGGAGTGCGCCCTGACTGCTAGGGTGATTGATTTGGGCTTGCTTCTGTTCCTAAAGATCTGTCCCTCCCTTTTGTCCAACATAACTTCAGAAAAGAGGTCTTCAATTCTCCCAATCCAATCACTCCCTCAAGCTAGCAGAAACTCCAGAGTGGCTTAAGTCAATATATTCCAACAGCAGCAGTTCTGTTTCTGAGCCATCCAGGTTAATGAGTTACCACCACCCATCAGCTGAGCCGTAGCAGCTGTTTATTCACTCTTTGTTTGTGTCAAACACGAGGTAAAACACATTAGGTTAAAGTTTAATGAAAGAAGGTTATGCTAATAATGCACTTTAGATTTGCCAAAGGCTAAGAGTTCACACAGTACATCTTCAAGCAGTGGCAGCTTGAGCCTTAAATAGAGATTAGACTAGAATCCAGTCCTCCTGACTTCTGGTTTCCTGTTGCAATCACTAAACAGAATTCAGACTCAGAGGTTTGGAGGCAATATTTATTTGTGCAAGAAAGCATGTTGTCAAAAAGCTGAGTAGCTGTGAGCTTCATTCAGTCTGTAATTACAGTGAGTAATCACCACCTTCGCCCTGGCATTACTGCTTTAGAAATTGAGATGTGGGCCTCCATTCACCTCCACATGTGTCTCGACTTTGAATAACAAAATAAACTTCTTCCAAAAACCAGGGCAGCTGAGCCTTGTGTGTACAAAAGCCACTGCAAGGCAGGCAGTGCTTTGCTGCAAGGTGATACGTGAAAAGGAGTCACTGGAAAGGCAAAATAAAAACGAAGCGGAGAGCAGTCATAAATAAAAGTTCTCAGCAGTCCTTCTGAGAAACAGAAGACAAATGGATTAAGCCTGCTCCAGAACCGACAAGAATTCTGGAGGAACCATAGAATTGTCAGAGTTAGAAGGGACCTCAAAGATCAGCCAGTTCCACCTGCCATGGCCAGGGACACCTCACACTGCAGCAGGTTGCTCACAGCCACATCCAGCCTGGCTGCAAACACCTCCAGGCAGGAGGCTTCCACCACCTCCCTGGGCAACCTCTCACCACCCTCATGGCAAACAACTTCTTCCTAACATCCAATCTGAATCTACCCATTTCTAGTTTTGCTCCATTCCCCCAGCACTATCACTCCCTGACACCCTCACAAGTCCCTCCCCAGCTTTCTTGGAGCCCTCTTCAGATACTGGAAGTCCACAATTTGGTCTCCTGGGAGCCTTCTCCAGCCTGCACAGCCCCAACTCCCTCAGTCAGTCCTCACAGCAGAGCATCTCCAGCCCTCTGCTCATCCTCGTGGCCCTTCTCTGGACACCTTCCAGCACCTCCAGATGCTTCCAGTAACAGAGGCTCCAGAGCTGGACACAGTAATGCAGGTGGGGTCTCAGCAGAGCGGAGTAGGAGGAGAGGATCGCCTCCTCTGACCTGCTAACAATGCTTCTCCTAAAGCAACCCAGGAGTTACATTAGGACACCACTGACCTTTTTTTGCTGCAGGTTCTTGTTACTGGTTCACGTTCAGCTTGCTGTCCACCAAGGCTCCTGGTTTCTTTCCTTCAAGGCTGCTCTTAAACTGCTCAGCTCCCAGCATGAACTGGTGTATGGGACTGCAGCAATTTGCAATTCTCTTGGTTGAAATGCATGAGGTTGCTGTCAGCATACTTCTTCAGCTTGTCAAGGTCCCTCTGGATGGCAGTGTACCCCTCTTTCTCCTACTAGCACAGCAAATCTTCCTCCAGATAATTTTCCTAGCCTGGGACTGTTTACAAGTAATTTAACCCCTGGTCTGAAGGGAAAGTGACTGTAGCAAAGGGTGTTCTTGAAATCAAGATTCTCCAGGGGCCACTTCATCCTTTGACACCAAATGATATATGTGCAGACATACAATAAATTAAATACAGCATGAAGCAATCATGTTTGAATTTGGTTTTTCATCTAGTGGGAAGAAGCCAGGCCCCTCTGAAACTGGTATGAATTTAAGAGGACTGGTGTAGCAGCCGTTGTTTGGGGATGCTTTAGGTGGCAATGAGAAATGCAGTCTACTGTGGAAGGTCAAATCTTGACAGCTGAGGTGGTCCTGTCTGCTCTGTAACTCTATTGGGCTCTGCCCAGCCAATTTCAAATGAAAAGAGCTATGTTTCAGCATTCTTGTTCAGTATGTCTCTTCTCCATAGTGCCTTATTATTATTACAATTTAATGTAGTAGCAACTAACTGGCAGAGTCAGGTTATACTGCAGAGTGCTAAACAAACATAATAAATGACATGACAGTCCCTGCCACAATGCATGGACTTCACTCTGACAGGCCTAGAGCCAGTGAAGGAAAAAGAAATGATCTATTCTGACAAGATTCTGAAGGTATTTAAAACAGCTGGGAAACCCCAGACTCTGTATGAATGTCCTCTTTAACCATCTTGGATTGACACGAGGTAGCTTATTTCATGCAGATTGCTGTACAGAGCTGGACCAGCAGCTTGGATTTCCATACCAAAGTCTCACGGACAAGTGTGTAGATCCATATACGAGGAGGCAGTGCAAACACTTACTCTTGGAGTATTCCTCTTGCCTCATTTTATGCTTTTCATGGCACTTCCTGAAGTTCACAGCTAAACTGTCTGCATTGTCCACTTTCAAAGTCTCCTAATGGCAAACAGATGTGACCTGGGCATGCCAAGCTTTCCCTTGCCTTTGGAAAACAGATAGAGGAATTATGGCTGCGTAAAGCAAAGGCCACACTCTGGTTTGGAAGCAGACAGTCCTTTCCTGGCCTGCTGAAAAAATAAGCACGTTTCAGACTGCTAGAGGCTTTAAGCTGTGATTGATCTTTTCTAATATCTGGCATCAAAATTAACTAATTCATGTAAAAACATTTTTAATTAATATGTGGTGGGTTGAAATTCCCTCCCCCCCCCGCCCCCAGAATCATTAACTTTGCCAGATCAGCTCTGTTGGAAGCAAATGGAAGCTGTATTTGCAGGCAAAAGCTACAATCTACAATGGAATGCAATGGATATGTACAAAATCTACAGGATTTACAATATTTACAGGCATTTACAATTAACAAACAGCACAAGAACCCCCCTGGTCAGAGACCATGGAAGCTGTCTCTATGCCACCCCACTCCCTGCCCAAAAGGGAGAAAGGAGCAGAGAAAAAGTAGCTGTTAGACTTCACCAAAACAATGCAGCCAAGGTCAAGCAGAAGCAGATTAGTCTCCCTTCAGAGCATGAAGTGAGCAGAGGAGAGGGAAGATTGTTTTGGTACAACCAATCTCATAGCAGATATCTCTCCCATGGATTTGTTTAGATCTACCTTTGGTTTTTCCTTCTTACACCCAACAGTGATTTAGTTACATTTTTCTACTTTCCTGCTCGGAATCTGTAACAAAATTTTAAAGGCATAGCCTAAAACTACCACAATACCTTAAACCAGGGTATTCCTTATTGCTATCAGGACACAAAAAAAAACCCCAGCCTTAAACCAGTGAGCAAGCCTTGCCCTGGATACCTTCCTATTTCCTTGCTCACATTCTGTGTGAGGTATCCAGCTGGTCACAAATGGACTTTGTGGCCTTAAAATGTGGGAAATTGTCTGTAACTGCTATAAATGCAAAGTGAATTATCTGCAACCACTATAAATGTAAAGTGCTCCTATTCCTGTTTGTTAACATCAGGGAAAATATGCCTGTGTGTCTTCACACTGATGCATTTGGCAAGTAAATATTAACATCACACAGTATTATGTGCATTAACATCATGGATGACCAAGAGTCTTTCATGCATTTGCCTGCTTGGATTCTGAAACACGAATTGCTGTTAGTAACAGGAGTGTAGAAGTGGAAAGAAAGAGAAAAATAAAGGAAAAAGGGGGGGAGGGGACACCCAAAATATTTTGCATAATGAATTCTGATATTGTTCAGTGAAGTAGAATTCCATGCAGAGAACTACAGGATGGAGATTTTGAGAGGGAACTAAGCTAATTTAGGACCACACTTAAGTAATAAAAGCAAGGTGTGTGGAAAAACAGGGTAAAGCTGTGTTCCAGAGGGGGGAGAGACTACAGGGCAGCATAGTGCTCTGTATTTACTGGGATCCTGGCTATGGTGACAGGTTCCAGGGTGAAAAAAAGCCTACATTAGCCTTGTCAGTCTTATTAATCTTGCACAGGGTGGTGTGTGCACACTCGTGTTCTTATGGATCTAGACACAGATCTGTGAAAATGGAGGCACAGATTCATAGATCTGTAGAGCACCAGGTTGGAAGGCAGCTCAAGGATCATTCAGTCCAGCCTGTCAGGGTAAGAGTATAGTTTAAGTGAGCTGGCCCCAGCACCCTCTCAAGCTGAGCCTTGAAACATGGAAAGAGAGATTTGCCATTGGAATGTGCTGCCCAGGGAGGTGGTGGAGTCACCATCACTGGAGGTGTTTAGGAAGAGCCTGGATGAGGCACTTGGTGCCAGGGTTTACTTGATTAGATGGAGTTGGGTGGTAGTTTGGACTGGATGATCTCAAAGGTCTTTTCCAACCTGGTTAATTCTGTATTCCTTTCTACTAGGAAGCCTTAAACTGGACACAGCATTCCAGGTTTATCACAGTGCCTTAAAGTTGATTAGAGGGCTGGAGCACCGCTCCTATGAGGACTGACTGAGAAAGTTGGGACTATCATAGAATCATAGAATCAGTCAGAGAGAAGGCTCCAAGAAGACCTAATTGTGGCCTTCCAGTATCTGAAGGGTGCTACAAGAAAGCTGGGGAGGGACATTTTAGGGTGTCAGGGAGTGATAGGATTGGGGAGATTGGAACAAAACTAGAAGTAGGTAGATTCCAAATGGGTGTTAGGAAATTCTTCCCCGTAAGGGTGGTGAGAGACTGGCAGAGGTTGCCCAGGGAGGTGGTGGAAGCCTCATCCTGGAGATTTTTGCAGCCAGGCTGGATGTGGCTGTGGGTAACATGATGATGTAGTGTGAGGTGTCCCTGCCCATGGCATGGGGGGTGGAACTGGATGATCCTTGAGATCCCTTGCAGCCCTAACAATTCTCTGATTCTGTGAGTTTATTCCAGTGTTTAATCTTCTGAGTGGTGAAAAAGTTTTTTGGGGCACCCAGTCCAAATCTCTCCCATAGCAACTTGTCCCCATTAGCCCTTGTCTTTGCTTCCTGTGCAAGACCTCCCCCCTGCCGTGAAACCAACACCATACATTCTTAACTGTTCATAGCAGTTGCAATGGGTTATAAACCTTAAACTTTGCACAAACCTTAAAGGTCACCAATATTACTGAAAGCCAAAGTTAAGCTTTCACAGATGAGAAATGCCTGGAGAGCAGCAGCAGTGGAATTTATCCCACCAGATGAATTTCTGTCCAATGGTTGCAAAATGAATCTCTCTCTTTTTTTCTTTAAATGGGGAAAGGGAAGGGACAGTCAGCCTGAGATTTACACCTGATTTGTGTTATAGTAATCTTTGAAATTAAGAAGTGTATCCTTGCATTTCATTAAATTCTGGCTAATGAGATAACTGTCTTCCCAAGGAGGGAGTGATGAAGTACTCATGCCATAAAGCATAAATTAATGCTGCAAGGTTAAACACTGGAACTAACTCATGTTTCAACAAAAGCCCCTACCAGCAGTTAAATTAACTGACATAAATACCATAAAATCTGTCTTTATTTTAGTCTCAGATGATGCTTCTTTTTACACCCCTGCTTTCAGTTTGTATAACTCATTTTTGCACATCACTGCATGCATCATTTGCCATTTAAAGAATCAGCGACAACTGAGAAAAGAAAGGGGGGAGAAAAAAAAGAGAGATTTAAGGAATCAAACACTCAGGGTGAAAAAAGAACCTGTAGGTATGAGGGGTACCCCTATAGCATATCATCTTTGGTGAAAAAAAACTGAACTATTATAATACAGGAACGTACCCTTATCATGCCATATTTTGCCAGGACTCTTGAATGAAAATCCCACAACAGACAACCACAGCTCAAAGAAATGGTTAAATGACTAAAGAAATCTACTTTCTTTGGGTGGGGTTTTTTTTGGCCCAGTATTTTTTGCATAGACATTTAGGGAAAGGAAAAGAAAAAAATAGAATAAAATAAAATGCAATAAAATAAAACTGAGTGAAATAAAATAATATAAAAGGAAATGAAATTAAATAAAATGAAATGAAATAAAATAAAATAAAATAAAATGCAATAAAATAAAATAAAATAAAAAGAAATTAAATTAAATTAAATTAAATTAAATTAAATTAAATTAAATTAAATGCAATAAAATAAAACTAAATGAAATAAAATAATATAAAAGGAAATGAAATGAAATAAAATAAAATAATGCAATAAAATAAATTAAATAAAATAAATAAAATGACATAAAATAAATAAAATAACATAAAATATAAAAGGAAATTAAATAAAAGGAAATGAAATAAAAAAAATAAAATAAAATGCAATAAAATAAAATGAAATAAAATAAAATAATATAAAATGAAATGGAATAGAATTCAATTTAAAAATTTAAAATAAAATACAAAAAAATAAATTAAATACAATAAAATAAAACTAAATAAACTGAAATAAACTGAAATAAAATAAACTGAAATAAACTAAACTAAACTAAACTAAACTAAACTAAAATAAAATGGCATAAAATAAAATTAACTAAAATGACATAAAATAAATAAAATAAAATGGCATAAAATAAAATTAACTAAAATGACATAAAATAAATAAAATAACATAAAATGAAATAAGGTAAAAAAAGCCCAAGAAAAACCTGTGGTGATAATAGGTTTGATCTATATTCTGGCAAAAATTATATCACATTAATGAGGTGGCTTAAAGGGCTCATGCATTTTGTAGGAGGCATTTCAATGTATTAGTATAATTAGCAGTGATGAGAAAACTGTTTGGAACTGAATTACCTCTCACGAGTTCATTTGAGCTATATGAAATTACACCATGCAAGAAGGAAAATTATGGAGCCATCCAGAGAGAGTTCATGCCTGATTTGATCATAGCCACTAATTGGATGATCATTTTCGTAAAGCTTTTCAAACGGTTGACAGTTTCTGCCTCTCATTTTTTTTAATGGACTGGCTCTTTATTTCCTGCACTAAGCAACCAAACATACATTTGTTCAAGATTTTTGGTGTTGCTACAGGGACCTACAGGTGTAATTGTCACAATCTGAGCAACCTTTGTCCCCTAATTAGCTGCTTTTTGGGGACCCCTGATGAGAGTCGCTGTTCTTGTTAACAATCTTAGAGAATACCTGATGAGTCCGACTCTCCAAAGTCTGATGCATGTCAGCACACACCATATGACAGCAATTTAATGAAGTTAAAACCTGCCCTGATTCTGATGGCTGGAGTAGCATCTGTGGTGCATAGCTTTCCAGTCCTGCTCCTCTATTTTTTTCCCTTTTTTTTTTTCCTTTTTCTTTTCCTTTTTTCCCTTTTTTTTTTCCCCCCTAACATGAATTAGGTGTTCTGCTGAAGGATAACAGGAAGGTGAAGGATGCAGGAAGGGAAGCTTATTAATGGAAATACTTTATGAGCTCTCTTTCTGTCCTTCCTAAGATCCAGTAACACTGAGCAAATTGAAGTGGTGGTGCTAACCTGAGTCAGATATTTTAAATGAGATGCCTAATATCTATAAAATACTTGATAGAGGAGTTGCTAAGCATTTACCTCACATCTCTTCTACTGTCTGTTTGGGTTTTTAACTAATACTCTTAGCAGCTTTTCTGTTGAGTGAGGATTATTATTATTAATAAATTTTTTTACCATTATTATTGTTATTATATTACATTTTAATCTTAATTATTATTGGGGTTTCTTATTGTTTTTTATTATTCGGTTTATTATCATTACTATTCTTATTTTAGCATTATGATTGTTAGCATATTATATTTTCATCATAATTATTATTGGGGGGTCTTATTTTTTATTATTGTTATTATTGTTTAGCATTATTATTGTTAGTATATTATATTATTGGGGTTTTATATGGGGTTTATTATTGTTTTATTATTATTACTGTTAATATTACTGGGTTTATTTTATGATCTTTTAATTTATTTCTTAAATCTATTTATTATTATAATTATTAATTATCATTGCTATTATTTGACATTTTATCATGATTATGATTGGTTTTATTATTGTCTTTATTATGTGTTATCATGGTTAATCATTATGATTGTTAGCATGTTATATTTTATCATAATTATTATTGTTAGTATGTTATATTTTATCATAATTATTACTGAGTTTATTATTGTCTTTATTATTTTGTTGTTATCATAATTGTTTATCATTGTTATTGCTATTATATTTTATCATTATTATTATTGGGATTTATTTTTATTTATTATTATTGCTTTATTATTATTGGGTTTACTATATTTATATTATTATTATTATTATTATTATTATTATTATTATTATTATTATTATTATTATTACAGTCGTTTTCCCTTTCTTTAATACAAACAGTTCCCAGTAAGATTTAGGCTTAGTGCCATCCCAAGTGTAAATTATTGCTTAAACCCAGTAGTATAGAATAGAATAGAATAGAATAGAATAGAATAGAATAGAATAGAATGGAACAGAATAGACCAGGTTGGAAGAGACCTTCATGATCATCACATCTAACCTATCAACCAATCCAACCCACCCAATCAACTAACCCATGGCACCAAGCACCCCAGCAAGTCTCCTCCTGAACACCTCCAGTGATGGTGACTCCACCACCGCCCCAAGCAGCCCATTCCAATGGGCAATCACTCTCTCTGTATGGAATACTTTGCACAAACAACACATCTGCCTTGCAAAGTGAGAAAGAAAACAAGAAAAAAAGAGAATGGCTTTCCAGTTTCTTCAAAGAAAAAAAAGATATGGAAGAATAAGCTTTAGAATCATTTAGCTCAGTGATAAGACAGAATTCGGTGTGGATAACCCCGCTGAAGGACACAGGATCACTTAGAGTTTGTGTGCACTGCTTTGGGAAACTCCTTATGTTGTTTTGCAGCCTCTTGTAGGTGCAGATGCTCCTTCTGACTTCTCTGTTGTGGTGGGCTGAAGTTATGCCCCCAACTCATCTGAGAGAACTACCCCCACATCCATAGGAAACAACACTGCCTACATTATTGCTAAGGCTACTATGTCCTAATCTCAGTCTCTGGATTGGTTTGGATTTGCCCCAAACTCAGATACTTTGATCTGTATGAACCCATTGGAATGGGCTGCCCAGGGAGGTGGTGGAGTCACCTTCATTGGAGGTATTCAGGAGGAGACTTGATGGGGTGCTTGGTGCCATGGTTTAGTTGTTTAGGGGTTGATTGGTTGATAGGTTGGATGTGATGATCTTGAAGGTCTCTTTCAACCTGGTCCACTTCTATTTTCTATTCTATTCTATTCTATTCTATTCTATTCTATTCTATTCTATTCTATTCTATTCTATTCTATTCTACGCCTATTCTATTCTATTCTATTCTACGCCTATCTATTCTATTCTATTCTATTCTATTCTATTCTATTCTATTCTATTCTAACCCAAGACACCTCATCACAGTGGGCAGCAAAGGCTTGTCCTCTACAGTTGCCAGGACACCACTCCTTCCTCTCATGCCAAAGATTTGCCCTCTCAGTCCTCCACAAAAGGCACAGCAGCATCTTCTTTTTGTGCTTGTTAGAGCAACCACCTTCTCTGGGCAGTATTTCAATGAGGTTAACTCAAGGACTTGCTTGGTCGTTGGTGAAATTCCCAAGATCATCTGGATCTTTAATTTCTAGCACAGCAAAAAGAAAATTGCCAGAGCAGCTCAGTTGGGGTTGGAAGCAGATGAAGCTCTATTTACCAAGGAAACTACAATCTAGAAATATGAAATGTAATTAACATGCACAAAATATACTACACTTGCATAGATTTACAACTTATAAACAACACATGGACACCCCCTCCCCGGACAAAACCAAGAGGCTACCAGTAGTTCCTCCCTCTCCATGCTCTTGCCCCCTGCAAAAAGGGTAAGAGAAGAGCAGAGAGCAGCTTGTTCGTTATTTAGCCACAACAAGAATGCAGCCAAGGTCAACAATGGCCATGCAAAAGCTACCAGCAAGTAGCAGCTGGTGCAAAGAAGCTGAGAAGCAGACAGAACAGTTTATACAACTAACTTTATGTTAGTTATCAGCCCAAGGGGATTATTTAGACCTTATCATTATTTTCCCTTTCCATCCAATGGTAATTTATTTACATTCTACCACTCTCTACTCAAGATCTGTGGAAAATTTCCCAGGCATCAGCCTAAAACTGCCACATCTATTCATAAGCCTTCCAGTAATCCCTTGTAGAGAGAACTCCAGCACTTGTCTAGATGCTATTAGTGGATAAATACAGTTTGAAGCAAAAACGTTGCAATCACAAAGACTATTATATTCTCATAAAGCTCTCATGTTTCACTAGGCTTTATGGAAATAGACCCAGAAAATGCTCGTCACAACTTCGAAGCCTCTAAACTACCTTACATTGACTGAACGTAAGGAATATCTCTGTGGTTCAGAAATGTCCCTTAACTGAGTGCATAGAATCATAGAATAGTCAGGGGTGGAAGGGACCTCAAGGATCAGCCAGTTCCAACCCCCCTGCCATGGCCAGGGACACCTCACACCACAGCAGGTTGCTCACAGCCACAGCCAGCCTGGCTGCAAACACCTCCAGGCAGGAGGCTTCCACCACCTCCCTGGGCAGCCTGTGCCAGGCTCTCACCACCCTCATGGGGAAGAACTTCTTCCTAACATTCAATCTGAACCTACCCATTTGTAGTTTTGCTCCATTACCCCTAACTCTATCACTCCCTGACACCCTCAAAAGTCCCTCCCCAGCTTTCTTGGATCCCACTTCTTCAGATACTGGAAGGTTACAACTAGGTCTCCTGGGAGCCTTCTCTTCTCCAGACTGCACAACCCCAACTCTCTCAGTCTGTCCTCATAGGAGAGCAGCTCCAGCCCTCTGCTCATTCTCATGGCCTTTCTCTGGACACCTTCCAGCACCTCCAGATCCTTCCTGTCCTAGGGGCTCCAGAACTGGACACAGTGCTCCAGGTGTGGTCTCAGCAGAGTGGAGTAGAGGGGGAGAATCCCCTCCCTGGACCTGCTGGCTGTGCTTCTCTTGCTGCAGCCCAGGATGTGGTTGACTTATCATCAATGATAGCAGATTATGGCTTTTAACTGCAGACTCCTAGAAGGCTGGGCAGTTTTTCTCCATTATGCAGCAATGAATCAAACAATATTAAGATCATGGAGTCTTACAGAAACTTGGCAACATGATACAATTGCTCCAAAAAGCCACTTACAGATTATTTCCACATGACAAACCTACCCCCCATAGATTTTTATACAGCACAGCTACAACTGCAGTTAAGTTGGGTTCATTTTTCACATTGCCTGTCTTTTTGCACCTGAAACTTGCAGCTTCCTGAGGGTGTGGAAGAGTGATGCTTTATTCTATGCAAGAAAAAAAATCAGCTGAATCAAACAGAATTTTGAAGCTAAGGTTCTTTCCAAATGGGAGAGAATCATAGAATCAGAGAACTGTCAGGGTTGGAAGGGACCTCAAGGTTCATCGAGTTTCAACCCCCCTGCCATGGGCAGGGACACCTCACACTGCAGCAGGTTGCTCACAGCCACCTCCAGCCTGGCTGCAAAGAGCTCCAGGCAGGAGGCTTCCACCACCTCCCTGGCCAACCTGTGCCAGGCTCTCACCACCCTCATGGCAAACAACTTCTTCCTAACATCTGCCCATTTCTAGTTTTGTTCCATTCCCCCTAGTCCTGTCACTCCCTGACACTCTCAAAAGTCCCTCCCCAGCTTTCTTGTAGCCCCCTTCAGATCCTGGAAGGCCACAATTATGTCTCCTTGGAGCCTTCTCTTTTCCAGACTGAACAACCCCAGCTCCCTCAGTCTGTCCTCATAGTTGATCAGCCCTCTGATCCACTTTAAGGAATGCAGAAGTTAACAGGAATGAGATGGCAAATGGCCCTCAGAACCAACCCATCAGACTTCAAGTAGGTTTATTTGTGGGAGATCTTTAAATAAGCCAAAGAAAATAGCATCCTGCTCCCTGGGAATATTTTTCTTTTACTGAGAACATTATTTGCCTTTTAGTATTTTTTTCTTAATCCTCACATTTACTGGGGGTTGGAGGGTAGGAACAGATTCCTGGAAGTCAGCAGCAACTCAAAGAAATATTACTGAGAAAGACTTCAAGAAATTCCCTTAGCAGCCTGACCCAGGATATTAATCCTGATGGCTTTAGCACGGCCACCAGTTTCACCACTAGGAGAGACAGCTACACTTCCAGATGCTGAGGTTGGAAAAAATGTGATCCCAAGACTCAGTATCTGCTTCCTGAGGACAATTAAGTCTTCTCTTGACTGATAAGAGCATTCAGCAAAAGAAAACAAAGAGGAATGTTACTTTTTATAGAATAACATTCTCCCCCCAGCACCCTGCAACATTGGTGTTTATAGAGCTTCCTTTCCACAACAGCACTCAGTTCAACAGCAGAAATGCAAAAGAAGTCCCAAATATGCAAAGGAAGTCAGCTAAGAGGCATTAAAACACAGAGCTGCAAATCAGGCCAAGAAGTGTCACAGATATAGGAAGGCTGGGGAGGGACTTTTGAGGGTGTCAGGTCATGGTAGGACTAAGAGGAATGGAACAAAACCAGAAATGGGTAGATTCAGATTGGATGTTAGGAAGAAGTTCTTCCCCATGAGGGTGGTGAGAGCCTGGCACAGGCTGCCCAGGGAGGTGGTGGAAGCCTCCTGCCTGGAGGTATTTGCAGCCAGGCTGGAGGTGGCTGTGAGCAACCTGCTGTAGTGTGAGGTGTCCCTGCCCATGGCAGGGGGATTGGAACTGCTTGATGCTTGAGGTCCCTTCCAACCCTGACAATTCTATGATTCTATATAGATGCACAATTAGCAGCTGCTTTTTGCCACTTAAAAAGCTGCATTTGCACACTCTGAATTACTGATATAGAGGGGGTATTTTACTAGAGGAATATTCTCTCCCTCTTAAAGGCTAAGCATTTTAAAACCTCATTGAAGTGAAGAGCTGGGTACTATGGGTATGTCCAGTTTCCAGCCAGGGAATTTCTTGGATAGGTATTACCTGTTGCTAGCCACTGGTTGGTTTTATATGCCAGGTATTGGCTGGTCTTCTAAATAGAATCACAAAATAATAGAATCATAGATTGGTCTGGGTTGGAAGGCACCTCCAAAAGTCATCCAGTCCAACCCCCCTACAGTCAGCAGGGACATCCTCCACTAGGACAGGTTGCCCAGAGCCCTCTCAAGCTTCACTTTGTATAGCTGCAGGGATGGTGCCTCAACCACCTCCCTGGGCAACCTGTTCCAGTGTTCCACCACCCTCATAGTAAAAAACTTGTTCCTAACATCCAATCTAAATCTACTCTGCTCTAGTTGAAGCCACTGTCCCTGGTCCTGTCCCTGCAGGCCTTTGTAAACAGTCTCTCTCCATCCTTCCTGTAGCCCCCTTCAGGTACTGGCAGGTTGATATTAGGTCTCTCTGGAGCCTTCTCTTCTCCCAGCTGAACACCCCCAGCTCTCTCAGCCTGTCCTCCTAGCAGTGCTGCTCCAACCCCCTGATCATTTTTCCTGGCCCTCCTCTGGACCCTCTCCATCAGGTCCAGGTCCTTCCTGTACTGAGGGCTCCAGCCCTGGACTCAGTACTCCAGGTAAGGTCTCACCAGAGCAGAGCGAAGTGGCAGAATCATCTCTCTGGCTCTGCTGGCAGTGCTGCTTTGGATGCAGCCCAGAGTGTGATTTGCCTTCTGTGCTGCCAGCTCACACTGCCTGCTCATGTCCAGCTTCTCAGCCATTAGCACCCCCAAAATCTTTACACATAGGAAATGGTGTCTCACTACTTTATCCACAGATTCTACTACTGGAGACACAATATTATCAAGTCTAATACCATCCTCACTGAGAGGTGCATTTCATTTAGCATACTAATCAGAGTGGGGAGGGGGAGGGAAAAACAGCAAATTGTGCACTGCATTATTTGTAGCCCAGCCAGAGAAACCTCAGAACTTTGTGAAACCTAATTCTCAGAGCTCACAAAGTCAAAAGTGATAAAAGGCAACATCCATCCCCATTAATAGCTCCAGTGACTGCAATGGAGTTGCAGCAAGAACAAGTTTGGCCCAGTTCCTGGGTATGACAGACTGTTCACATGTTCTCTAGAACTCCTTCTGGGTCTGTTCCAACAGTTCTTTTTATTTTTTTCCTTCTCTTAAAGAAGAGAAGAATTTCCTCTTAAAATGAGGAAAGGAGAAGGGAAGGAGCTGCTCGTGTGGTCAGTTCCCTCTTCTACACATGAAGCAGAATTTCAGCTGCTGGGCTGTTCTCATTTCAACTGCATTCTGACCCTGAAAGGTTGGACTAGATGATCCCACAAACTCTGTGAGGAGAGGCTGAGGGAGCTGGGGTTGCTTAGCCTGGAGAGGAGGAGGCTCAGGGGAGACCTTCTTGCTCTCTACAACTACCTGAAGGGAGGTTGTAGCCAGCTGGATGTTGGTCGCTTCTCCCAGGCAACCCAGCACCAGAATGAGAGGACACAGTCTCAAGCTGCACCAGGGGAGGTTTAGGCTGGAGGTGAGGAGAAAATTCTTCCCAGAAAGAGATTGGCCCTTGGGATGTTCTGCCAAGGGAGGTGGTGGAGTCACCATCCCTGGAGGTGTTTAAGAAGAGCCTGGATGAGGCACTCAGTGCCATGGTTTAGTTGATCAGATGGTGTTGGGTGATAGGTTGGACTGGATGATCTCTGAGGTCTTTTCCAACCTGGTCTATTCTATTCTATTCTATTCTATTCTATTCTATTCTATTCTATTCTATTCTATTCTATTCTATGCTAGCTATGCTATGCTATGCTATGCTATCCTATCCTATCCTATCCTATCCTATCCTATCCTTCAGGTCCCTTCTAACCTGAATTCTATGAGTCTATGAATTTCCTTCTGGGACAAGAGGGGGCAATACTGACTGTGCTTAATTGCTTGCAAAATATCACCTGCTGGGTGCCTAAGTGTAGAATTTGTGGCACCTGTGAACATGTTTGCAGAAGATTAATCCACAGAAAGAAGCAACCACCATGGTCCTCTTAATTTCTATTTCTGTTTTATATTCTTTCTATTTATTGCATATTTTATATCATTTCTATGTGTTGCTTATTTTAACTTATTTATATTTGTTGTATCTTTTAAAATATTTCTATTTATTGTATATTTTGTATTATTTCTCTTTTTGGATGTTTTGAATTCTTTGTATTTATTGCTTTATATTATTTCAATTATTATTATGATTTAAATTATTTCAATTTATTGTTTCTTTTATATTATTTCTATTGATTGTATATTTTGTGTTATTTCTATTTATTCGATATTTTGAATTATTTCTGTTGATTGTATATTTTATATTCTTTCTATTTATTGTATCTTTTAAACCATTTATATATAAA
>CM037646.1:49699946-49731567 GCA_015227895.2 Colaptes auratus | reverse complement strand
AGGTGAATTGAAGGAAAAATCTTCAAGCTCTACTCTGGTAACCTGTTGTGCTTGACTGAAATCAGCAGGAAGAAAGGGAGGAGAAGAAAAGGTGTTTTTTACCTCATCTTAGCAGCAAAATGAGGAGAACATAGTCTGTAGGTTTTGCCTGTCCCTGCTGACCCCAGAAAAGACTCCTCTGTGCCAGTGGGCTCATATTAATGTCACAACAGGAGGCAAGAAAATTATTTCTACTCTCTTTGTTTTTAATTTCTTAGGGGGGAAAAAAACCCAAGCAAAGAACAACTCTGCTTCTCTTAAACAGCCACTTCGCTGCACGCTAGCTAGATGGGGACGGATTTTGGAGGGCCATGGAAACGAGGTGCAGAACATCTGCATGGGAACCTGGACTCTCTTTCCCCCTCTTTCACTAATTTGCATTACGTGCAGTGGAAATACAGTACAGGGGAAGGCTTCCTTCTGGGAAAATGAGCAAAGAGTCTGCAAGTTTGTCTATCCAAAAGGCTATTTTAAGAAGGTTGTAGTGAATGGGTGCATTCTAAGACCATCTGAGAATAACCCCAGCATGAATTAAACATGAGAAGCAGTTGTTTAAAGTTTTGCTGGTATTGCGGGAGAATGTGAATGATTGCTGAGTAAAGTATAAAAGGACAGCAGATTATTAAACACAAGCAGGCTGGCTAGACCCCAGGGAAAAAAAAAAAAAGGAAAAATAAAGAACTACTAAACCTTATGAGCAACAATACAGGCAGATGGTAGTGGCTGCAAAGCACTTTCTAATCAGTGGTAGGACTTTTGTAGTACTGCTATGCATGTTTAATGCAACTTAGAACTTAGAGTGCTTTGGCTCTGTTATTTTTCCCCCTGTCTTTATCATCTGACTCCCTTTCTTTTGCTGTTCTGTATGTATCAGTAGCTGGTCATAAGTTTGCCCCCCCCTTTTTTTTTTGTATTATTCCTTTAATAGAAAATTAAAGATTGGATTTAAAACCAGAGTGCAGACAACAACATTAGAAACCAAATTGTGTCTCAGATCTTTAAAGGACAGAAATTGACTGCACAGGTAAGGAGAGGACTCTGATTCTCTTTCGAGAATTGGGGTTAGGTCTTTCAAAGCATTAAGAGGCTCTCTGTACTTTGTTGTTGCACCTTCAGAGATGGAAGAGGAGAGGAAGCGCCCTTATGCATGCTGCAGCAGATTTGAGAGAGAGGAGAGGTCCTAACAACTCACTGCACAAAGAACTCTGTCCCTGTATGGGACACACAAAAAAAATAAGGAATAAAAAAGAGTTTGCTTCAGCTGTTATTTAAATAAAAGAAGTTTATTTAAGTAATAATTATTAAAAAATTAAAAAAAGGTTAAAGCTGAAACAGAACTGTCAGGTTTGGAAGGGACCTCAAGGATCAGCCAGTCCCAACCCCCCTGCCATGGGCAGGGACACCTCACACTACAGCAGGTTGCTCACAGCCACATCCAGCCTGGCTGCAAAACCCTCCAGGGAGGAGGCTTCCATCACCTCCCTGGGCAACCTAAAATATATTTCCAGATCAGTTCCACCACTGGAAAATAAAGAGTCATTACACATGTGCCAGCTTTCCAAATGTATGAGGAGCTTACCATCAATACTCAACTACCCAACCCTCTAACCTGGCTCTTCATTTCTGAGAGAACTTATTCTAATGTGTATAAAATAATTCAAACACTAAAATTTACCTCTGTAAATCTTCCATCCCCCCAAAAAATAAGTCACAAAATGTTGAATCCTCAGAGGTCTTCTGATTCCTAAAAGAAGCCAGGGAAGTGTTCTAACTTTCTCTAGATCCAAAGCATGAAGGCTGAATATGGAATATTCCACTCATGGCAAGCAACAAAAAGTGGAATGGGGAGTATGTGGAGACCTGGCTCTGCTTGCTTCACAGAACCACAGAATCGAGACATCCATCTGACCTTTATTAGAAAGCATGGGGATTGTCACCAAGGTACCTTGTGAACAGAAATCACAATCATAGAATCACCCAGGGTTGGAAAAGACCTCAGAGATCATCAAGTCCAACCTAGTACCTAATACCTAACACCTCCTGACAACTAAACCATGGCTCCAAGTGCCACATCCAGTCTCTTTTTAAACACCTCCAGGGATGGGGACTCCACCACCTCCCTGGGCAGCACATCCCAATGGCCAATCTCTCTTGCTGGGAAGAACTTTCTCCTCACCTCCAGCCTAAACCTCCCCTGGCAAAGCTTGAGACTGTGTCCTCTTGTTCTGCTGCTGCTTGCCTGGGAGAAGAGACCAACCCCCACCTGGCTACAACCTCCCTTCAGGGAGTTGTAGAGAGCAAGAAGGTCTCCCCTGAGCCTCCTCTTCTCCAGGCTGAACACCAGCAGCTCCCTCAGCCTCTCCTCACAGGGTTGTGCTCGAGGGCTCTCCCCAGCCTCGTTGCCCTTCTCTGCCCTTCTTAAATTGAATAGCGCAGAACTGATCACAGTACTCAAGATGTGACCTAACCAGTGCTGGGCACAGAGCAGAATGACTTCCCTGCTCATGCTGGCCACACTATTTCTGATTCAGGCCAGGAAAGAAGGGACTAACCAGGATACCTGACACAGAGAACAGTATGGAGGACAAGGTGCCTTCAATTTCTTCAGATTAATGTGGATCTTTCTTGTGTTGCAGCTGGACAAATGAGCAGGGAGCAGAGCTAAGCACAATTCTTATTTCTGCCTGCAAGCATCAGTGGCAAAGTAAAGCAGCCCAAAGGAAAATAGCAAAAGGAAGCATGCTAGTCAGTAGATGAAACAACCTTCAGGACATCATTCTGTGATGATGGATGAGAAACTCAGCATGAGCCACCAGTGTGCATTTGCAGGACAGAAAGACAATCACATCCTGGGCTGCAGCAAGAGAAGCAGAGCCAGTAGGGCCAGGGAGGGGATTCTCTTCCTCTGCTCCACTCTGCTCAGACCACACCTGGAGTACTGGGTCCAGTTCTGGAGCCTCCATCACAAGAAAGATCTGGAGGTGCTGGAAGGTGTTCAAAGAAGGGCCACGGGGATGATCAGAGGGCTGGAGCTGCTCTGCTATAAGGACAGACAGAGAGAGTAAGGGTTATTCAGCCTGGAGAAGAGAAGGCTCCCAGGAGACCTTCCTGTGGCCTTCCAGGATCTGCAGGGGGCTACAGGAAATCTGGGAAGGGACTTTTGAGGGTGTCAGGGAGTGATAGGACTGGGAGGTATGAAGCAAAACTGGAAATGGGTAGATTCAGATTGGATGTTAGGAAGAGGTTCTTCCCCATGAGGGTGGTGAAAGCCTGGCACAGGCTGCCCAGGGAGGTGGTGGCAGCCTCCTGCCTGGAGGTGTTTGCAGCCAGGCTGGATGTGGCTGTGAGCAACCTGCTGCAGTGTGAGGTGTCCCTGGCCATGGCAGGGGGGATAGAACTGGCTGATCCTTGAGGTCCCTCCCAACCCTAGTAATTCTATGATTCTATGTTCCCTGCCATGCCAGTCTTTCTGAATTTCAATTAGGAAGCTCTGTAGTTCTGCACTGTTTTTTTGTTGTTTGTTTGGTTGATTGTTTGTTTTCTCCAGGCCTTGCTGTAACTTGGTGGTAAACCTAAACTGAATAGAGTTAACTAACGCTACAGTAAGCCCTACCAAAATAATGACAACACAGCATGTAGAACTCATTCTTCTAAAGCATCTTATATTTACCAGCAAGGCTTAGAGGAATCTGAGCTCTCTATATTTAACAATCAGAAAGATTTTGTTGTGTGCAATGTGCCATATAGTATGAATCACAGATTAAATTCCAGATGCACATGGCATACAGTTTAGTCTCGTCACCACAACAATAAGTCTATGCTCACTTTTTATGATCAGTCAAAACCCATCAGCAAGCCACTAAATTCCAACTTAAGCCTGTAATTAAACCCAAGGAATTAACATCTTCCCCTCAGAGCGAGAATGCATTCAGTCTGTTTATGTTGGATTATATATCTTGCACAGAACCTCTCCAAGACCTCCTTTCAGATGTAGTCTTTGCTTAAGAGCCTTTTCAGTAATAAACACCAAATTGCTTTATTAGACTTTATTTGCCACTTAAAAAAAAGAAAGAAGAAAGAAAAAACAAATCTTTGGAGGAACAAAGAGAAATTATAGTCTCAGCTAACTCCATCCTCCTGGCCCAAGCCTGATAGTTGTTTGCAAACCACATATTTGATATCTAAATCATGTTCTGTGGCTTTCATTCATGATTGCAGATTGATACAGTCCTCCCTGAAAAATATATTTATCTTTTCCAACCCTCATCAAACACTAAATACCTAACTAGGTTGCAAGAAGAATCTTTAATTCCATCATTTTGCTCTGGTAATTGCTTTTGCTTCCTTGTGTTTAACCAGAGCAAATGAACTATAATTTTAAATTTCTCTTGACACTTGCTATCTGACATTGCACAAAACACGGACAAGGTTGTGAATGCTCAAAAAGGTAGCTGCAACAAGAAGAGATTAAACTACAGGAGGCTGCTACAAATTCAGCAGAGGGCTAGAATTTTATCCTTGAAACAATTTCCCTGTATTGGAGCTGAATATTTGACTAGGAGCAAAAGTTATTTTCAAGTAAATTGCAAACTTCAGCATGACGAAGAGGGGAAAAAAAAAAAGAAAAGGGCATTTTCTCCCTCTCTTGATGATGTTAGCAGAGTCCCACATTGGTGAGAAGGAAAATATCTCCACTCCTGGAGATATTCTTGGTCAGGCTTGACAAGGCTCTGAGCAACCTGATCTAGTGGAGGATGTCCCTGCTGACTGCAGCAGCGTTGGACTGGATGACCTTTGGAGGTCCCTTCCAACCCGACCATAGACTCATAGAATCACCCAGGTTGGAAAAGACCTCAGAGATCACCAAGTCCAACCTATTACCTAATACCCAGCACCTCCTGACAACTAAACCATGGCTCCAAGGGCCACATCCAAGCCTTTTTTGAACACCTCCAGGGATGGTGACTCCACCACCTCCCTGGGCAGCACATCCCAATGGCCAATTACTCTTTCTGGGAAGAACTTTCTCCTCACCTTAAGCCCTTGGCACAGCTTGAGACTGTGTCCTCTTGTTCTGGTGCTGCTTGCCTGGGAGAACAGACCAAGCCCCACCTGGCTACAACCTCCCTTCAGGGAGTTGTAGACAGCAATCAGGTTTCCCATTCTATGATTTTATGATAAAAGTTCTCCAAAAACAAGGGGCAAAAGGTCTCTGCAGAAGACTGTTCCTTTTCCAAATGCCCTCTGCTGACATAAAACATACCCTAGGAAGTTCAGCATCCTCTTCTGACTGACTTCTTCCAGCCTTTAATTTCATGCCATTTGTGTACTGACCTTCTCCATGCACGAAGTGTTGAGGGGCTGAGATAAGGAAGCCTTTGTTTGCACACTCCAAAGCAGCTGTGCACATATGTTTTGAACATTTATCACCTGCAGATCTGGCTGCTAGACTTTCTACCTGCAGAGAGCACGTTAGGCCAGGTGTTCTCAGACACAAAGGGGATTTCTGCAAGGGCTGTTTTGAAACCAAGAAGAGAGAGGTTTACCTGTGACAGCTTTAAATGCTGCTAAGAGTCACAACATCGTGCAGGGTGCTAAAGAATTGTTTCCACAGAGTTTCAGCAATAGCAAAAGCCCCTATTGACCCCTTTGGGTCAAGATGTTGTCCCAAACAACCTATGCTGGTTTTATTTTATTTCATAGGATCACAGAATTGTCAGGGTTGGAAGGGACCTCAAGGATCAGCCAGTTCCAACCCCTCTGCCATGGCCAGCTCACACTACAGCAGGTTGCTCACAGCCACAGCCAGGCTGGCCTTAAAGGGATGAGGCTTCCACCACCTCGTTGGGCAACCTGTGCCAGGCTCTCACCACCCTCATGGGGAACAACTTCTTCCTAACATCCAATCTCAATCTCACCACTTCTAGTTTTGTTCCACTTCCCCCAGTCCTATCACTCCCTGACACCCTCACAAGTCCCTCCCCAGCTTTCTTGGAGCCCCCTGCAGATACTGGAAGGCCACAATTAGTCCTCCTCAGAGCCTTCTCTTCTCCAGACTGCACAGCCCCAACTCCTCAGTCTGTCCTCAGAGCAGAGCAGCTCCAGCCCTCTGCTCACCCTCGTGGCCCTTCTCTGGACACCTTCCAGCATCTCCAGATCCTTCCTTTGAACCCATTTTTCTCAATATTTTGTCCCAAACAAACTATGTTGGTTTTTTTGGTCTTTTTTTTAATATTAACTAATTTTTGTCAATATGTTGTCCTAAACAACCTAGTTTTCTTTTTTAATTTTTTTTTAAAGGAGAGAGCAGGGGCTGGATTCATTAGCACTTGGAAAATAAATTAAAGAGTAAGGAACTAAAATACTACCTCTGTTTTTTCCTCTTTTCCCTCCTTTTTCCCCTCTAGTTTCCTCTTTTCCCCCCTTTTTTCCTCTTTTTTACCCTTTTTTATTGTTTTTCTTCCCCCTGTTTTCAACTTTCTTTCTCTTGCCCCTCCTTTTCCCCCTCTTTTCCCCCTCTTTTTTCCCTCTTTTTCATCCCCTCTTTTTCTCTTCCCCCCCTTTATTCCTCTTTTTTCCCTTTTTTCTCTTTTTTCCCTTTTTCCCCTTTTCCCACTTTTTCCCCTTTTTCTCTTTTTCCCCATTTTTTCTCTTTTCCCCCCTTTTATTCTTTCCCCCCTTCTCTTTTCCCCATCTTTTTTCCTCTTCCCCCCCTTTTTTCTCTTTTTCTCCCTCCTTAATTCTTCTCTTTTTTTCTCTCATTCTCCCCTTCCCCCCTTTTTTCCCCTTTTTTTCCCCTTTTGTTTCCTCTTCCCCCCCATATTTTCTCTGTTTCCCCCTCCCTTTTTATTTCATCTTTTTTTTTTTCCCTCTTGCCCCCCCCCCCTTTTATTTTTCTTCCCACCAGCTTCTGTAAACAATATTTTTAGCAAGTTTAAATGGATTCTGCTTCCAACTGGGCTGCATATTTACTGCTGAGTTTTAAAGCACAGTGCCTGGGGATCATATTCTCTTCTAAGGCAGAAATGTGCTCGCTCCTACCCTCTGCAGCAGCGCTGGCGTACAAAAGGCAGAACACACCCTGGAGGATCACAAGGATCATGTCTTTACTGGGGGCCTTTACAAGGAGGAATAAAATACCTAATCTCAGTCTTAGCTGCATAGGTGGAGAAGATAGCATCTGGGTATTTACCAAGCCTCAAAGGAAGTGACCTAATTTGACCACCGGTGGTGTAATTATGCTCCATCTATACCCAGAGAAGTCAGCAAGCATTTGCTGCAAGGAAGTTATGGACTGCTATTACTAATTAATATTGTCCTTCAGGCAATGGAGTTCTTACATTGTATTTCTTTTCTAGGTAAATATTCATTATTAATGTCTGGAACTGCTTAGTCCATACTGAAAAGAGGGTTTTTTTAATAAACAAGTGGTATCTGCATTATACTTTTACCAAGACATTCAAAGTCAATATCTCTTTTTATGTTTTCCCATGTTGCATGCACAGAGCAACTGTGGGGCAGGATTTTGATGTTAAATAATGGATGTTATTCATAAACTGAAGTATTCATATGATAATTAAGGTTCTATGCTTACTGTGCAAGAGGAAGAAAAGAAACTTACAAGTGTGCAAAGTGTTTATAGGAATGAATGAATGAGAGAGGAGACAGGGAGGGGAAAAAGGGGGGGGGAAGAAAGGAAGAAGTGATCTGCTGGAAATGTCAAGGAAGCCAAGGGTGGTTGTTTTCTTAAGTAATTAATATTCAGCTTTCTCTTAAAGGATGGATATAGAAAGAATTATATCTCTGAAGAGGAGTACTAAAAGCATATAGGTACTGAGAGCAACATTGCAGCATCTAGAGATCAGATCAGTGGGTATCTTGAAAACACAGCTTAGATCACCTTTTAGTAGGGCAACATGAAGCACAGAATATATCTGGTTGAGAGACCTCCAAGCTCATCCAGTCCAACCCTCAACCCAGCGCTGAAGGGTCAACACCAAACCATGTCCCTAAGTCCCAGGTCCACAGGCAGCTTCAACACTGCCAGGGATGGTGACTCCAGCACTGCCCTGGGCAGACCATTCCAATGTCTGAGAACCCTTTCAGTGAAGAAATATTTGCTAGCATCCAGCCTGAACCTCCCCTGGTGCAGCTTGGAAGCATTTCCTCTGCTCCTGTTGCTGGACACCAAGGAGCAGAGGCTGTCCCCTCCTCACTCCAACCTCCCTTCAGGGAGCTGAGGAGAGCCATGAGGTCTCCCTCTCCAGCCTGAACACCCCCAGCTCCCTCAGGGAGGGCAAGAAATGGTCTTGCTGCTGCAGAGGGGACCTGACAGCAAAGGGCATGGAAAAGGCAGAATGTTTTAGAAGTGCTTTCTCTGCTTCTCTCTTTACTGGGAACTCCAAGTCATAGAATCCTGACTAAATGAGGAGTTCTTTGTAAAGGAGGATCAAGGTGGAGAGCACTTCAACAAGCTGGATATAAGCAGTTCTATGGATCCTGATGGAGTCCACTCAAGAGTGATAAGAGTCATGGAAATTGCTGGAGATTCCTGAGGCCTGGAAGAGCGAAAATGTCACTCCTATCTTCAAGAAAGGTAAGGAGAGTATGGGGAACTACAAGCTGATCAGCCTCACCTCAGTCTGCAGGAAGGTCATGGAGCAAATCTCAAAGAAGCAGTTGCCAAACATATTAAGGACAAGAAGATGACTGGGAGTAGTCAGCATGGATTTATGAAGGGGAACTGATGCTTGACCAACCTAATAGCCTTATACAATAAAATGATTTGCTCAGTGAATGAGCAGAGAGTGGTGGATGTTGTTTATCTCAGCTCTAGTGCAGCTTTTGACACTGTTTCCCATAACATCCTCACGGACTGACTGAAGCGGCCAGTGAGGTGGATCGGAAGCTGACTTTATGGCTGGGCTTGAAGGGATGTGATCAGCATTACAAAGGTCATCTGGAGGACAGTCCCTCGTGGTGTACCCCAGGGGTCAGTACTGGGGCCAACAATGCTTAAAATCTTCATTAATGGCATGGGTGATGGGGCAAGAGGTGCTGAAACTTTGAGCAAGTTGGCAGGTGAGAAGTGGCTGACGTGGCAGAGTGCTGTGCTGCTCTTCAGAGGAAACCTGAGAGACTAGAGAAATTCAACAATGGCAAGTACAAAGTTCTGCTCCTGGGCAGGAGTTACCCCATGAACTAGTGCAGGAGGTGGGGACAAGTGGCTAGGCAGTAGTTGTGCAGAAAACACCCTGGTAACCCTGGGGAACAGCAAGCTGACCACAAGCCAGCAACACGTTTTGGTGACAAGGAAGGTCAAGAGCAGGCTGGGCTACATTTAGAAGAGCTTTGTCAGCAAGCTGATGGAGATCATCCTTGCCCTTGATTTGGCACTGGTGAGAAACCTGGAGTGCTGTGTCCAGTTTCAGGCTCCCTAGTGGAAAGGAATACAGAATCCAAAATTAACCAGGTTGGAAAAGACCTTCGAGATCATCACCTATCAACCTGTCGCCCAACACCATCTAATCAACTAAACCATGGCACTAAGTGCCTCATCCAGTCTGACTTTACACACTTCCAGTGATGGTGGAAGGAGACATGGAATTGGTGGAAGAAGCCAATGAAGAGCTATGAAGACATAAGGGACATTTGACACATGTTAAGAGAGCTGGGTCTGGTTAGCCTGGAGAAGAGAAAGTCAGGGTAGGGAGAGGCAGGCAGAACTTGTGAATGTGTATAAATGCTTGATGAGGGGAAATAAAGGAGATGGAGCCCTGCTCTTCTCAGTGGTATCCAGTGGAAGTACAAGAGGTAAGGAGCACAAACTGAAATACAGGGTATTGCAGTTACTGTTGCTGTGAGGATGGTTAAACACAGGGCAGGTTGCACGGAGAAGTCAGAGTGTCTCCATCCCTGAAGACATTCAAGGCTGAGTTTGACAAGGCCCTAAGCAAACTGCTGTGATTGAGCCAGCTTTCATCAGGGTGGTTGGACTGTATGGCATTCAGAACTCAACCATTCTGTCATCATGCTCTGAAGCTCCTTTCAAGGGAGCTGATTTCTGTTGCAGTGGCAGCTCTTGCTCTGCAATGGAGCTGGGAAAAACCAACACACCTGGAGCACTGCCTTGTGAGGAAAGGTTGAGAGACCTCTGGCTGGTTAGTCTGGAGAGGAGAAGACTGAGAGGGGATCTGATCAATGTCTATCAATATCTGAGCCTGGGGGTCAGGAAGGAAAGGGCAGGGATAGCCTCTGCTCACTTGTGCCTGTGATAGACAAGAGGCAATGGAGGGAAACTGCAGCACAGAAAGTTCTACCTCAACATGAGGAGCAACTTCTTTACTGTAAGGATCCCAAAGCACTGGAACAAACTGACAGAGAGGTTGTGGAGTCTCTTTCTCTGGAGCCTTTCCAGCCCCATCTGGATGTGTTCTGTGTGACCTGTGCTGGGTTCTATGGTCTCCCTCTGGCAGGGGGGTTGGACTCGATGATCTTCAGAGGTCCCTTCAAACCCCTAACATCCTCTGATCCTGTGATGCCTTTCACCAGCCCTTTCCAACATGGTTGGGGCCATGTGGTACCTTCAGATGGTTATCAACATCATACTAAATGATAGAACCCCTCTGAACTGAACCAGCTAGAATAGAATAGAATAGAATAGAATAGAATAGAATAGAATAGAATAGAATAGAATAGAATAGACCAGGTTGGAAGAGACCTTCAAGATCATCGTGTCCAACCTATCAACCAATCCAACCCACCTAACCAACTAACCCATGGCACCAAGCACCCCATCGAGTCTCCTCCTGAACACCTCCAATGAAGGTGACTCCACCACCTCCCTGGGCAGCACATTCCAATGGGCAATCACTCTCTCTGTATAGAACTTCTTCCTAACCTCCAGCCTAAACCTGCCCTGGCGTGGCCTGAGACTGTGTCCTCTTGTTCTGGTACTGGGTGCCTGGGAGAAGAGCCCAACCTCTGCCTGGCTACAACCTCCCTTCAGGAAGTTGTAGAAAGCAAGAAGGTCTCTCCTGAGCCTCCTCTTCTCCAGGCTAAGCAACCCCAGCTCCCTCAGCCTCTCCTCATAGGGCTTATGTTCCAAACCCCTTGCCAGCTTAAGCTACCTTCTTTTTTTTCCATTTTTTTAATCCCCCCCCCCCTTGATTTGGATTCTCCCAGTTTTTATAACTGTAGGAAACCTACCTTACCATTCCTATACTTTTTATAAGTTTTCCAGCAGATGGTGAGAGTGGGTGTGTGTTTGATAAAAACCACATAATCTATTTGAGAACAGCGCTGAGAGAATAGTGCTGCAAACACCTAAAAAGCCTTAGGTTAAGTAATCTTACTCTTAAAATGATCATCTGGGTGCTTTATTGGGTGAGGAGTTGAATGTTTAAGCCTAGGAAACTGACATTATCATCATGAAAATGATTTGATTGTAATGTAGCGAGCAGCACCATCTTGAATGGGATTTGAATATTTCATGAAGCCCTGTGTTATGGAGGGAGAGATTCCAGTTGTCATCCAAACATTAATAAACTGAAGAAGAGAAGATTATCCATTGTCCTGTTACCAATAATTGGGGCAAACTGCTGGATGGGCAATAAAGCTGTAGCTGTAACATCGGCTGAGAGCTGGGAGTGATTCGTCTGGAGAAGAGGAGGCTCAGGGGAGACCTTATTGCTGTCTACAACTCCCTGAAGGGAGGCTGTAGCCAGGTGGGGGTTGGCCTCTTCTCCCAGGCAACCAGCACCAGAACAAGAGGACACAATCTCAAGCTGTGCCAGGGGAAGGTTAGGCTAGATGTGAGGAGTTGTTCTCAGAAAGAGTAATTTGCCATTGGAATGTGCTGCCCAGGGGGGTGGTGGAGCCACCATTACTGGAGGTGTTTAAGAAGAGCCTGGATGAGGCACTTGGTGCCATGGTTTAGTTGTCAGGAGATGTTAGGTACAAGGTAATAGCTTGGACTTGGTGATCTCTGAGGTCTTTTCCAGCCTGGTTGATTCTATTTGATTCTATTTGATTTGGGGAATGGACTGAAGCTGGAGGTGGGGAGATTCAGGCTGGATGTGAGGAGGAAGTTCTTCCCCATGAGGGTGGTGAAGCCCTGGAATGGGTTGTCCAGGGAGGTGGTTGAGGCCCCATCCCTGGAAGTGTTTAAGCCCAGGCTGGATGAGGCTCTGGCCAGCCTGATCTAGTGTGGGGTGTCCCTGCCCATGGCAGGGGGGTTGGAACTAGCTGATCCTTGTGGTCCGTTCCAACCCTGACTGAAACTATGAAACTATGAAACTATGAAACTATGTTTCTACAAATTAGTTACCCAGCAGAAACAAAGGCTAGAAAACATCTCTATTTTTCTTCCTAATCTTAGCTGAATTATCACAGTCTCACAGTACCTGAGAAGTTGGAAGGGACTTCCAGAGACCATCGAGTCCAACCGCCCTGCCAAAAGCAGGATCACCCAGGGTCAGTCCACACAGGAATGCATCCAGGCTGGTTTTGAATGTGTCCAGAGCAGGAGACTCCACAGCCTCTCTGGGCAGCCTGCTCCAGGGCTCTCTAACCCTCACAGGGAATGTTTTCCCTTCTGTTTTAGTCTCCAGAGACTTCACCTGCCTGCCAGAACTTGTAGTATCATGGAGAGTGTGGCTTGGCAACGACATCAGCCAATTCCCTCAGGAATCTGGGATGCATCTCATCAGGTCCCATAGGGTTCAGACTTTGAGATGCTTAGAGGTAGCTGAGGTCAGCCATGTGCTGCATGTCATGTGGTCTACAAAACTAATCCCTCTCACCTTCATACCTGAGCTCAGTTTGCCTCCCATCACAGGCACACTGAACAGATTATTCAGAGGGTCCACAAGTCTTATACACTTGTCAGGGCTTTTGAGTTTCATAGGATATACAAATCAGAGAATCAGAGAGTCAGAGAATCATTTTGGTTGGCAAAGACCTTTAAGATCATCAAGTCCAATAACTCTTCCAAGTCCCTCAACACCAAATCTCTGCCTCTCTTTAGCACCTCCATGGATTGGGATTCAAGCACCTCCCTGAGCAGCCTGTTCCAGTGTTTTGAGAAACTTCTCAGGGAAGAAGTTTCTTCTAACATCCAACCTAACCCTAACTTCAGGCCATTTCCTCTCTACAGAGATTTCCCAGCAGAGCTATGCCCAAATGCCTCCCAAATCCATCAAATTACAGCTTTAGCTGGCATGACCTCTTGCATCTTCATTCAGTTCCTCTCACAGACGTGTCAGCACTCAGGTTGAGTGGAAGGGGGTAGAAAAGACGTGCAGGATGGGTAAGTTCAACACTAAGAAGTACAAGATGTGGAGTCTCTGAAGTAATATAAACTGTGTTTTGTAGTGCCTAGCAGAAAAAAGGGTCACTTTGGGAAGTTAACCAAGATTTTCCCATTCCAGTCCTGTTGGATGTGATGTCAGATCTTCAGCTGGGATTCACAGAAGGTTCCTTTTGAAGGGCATTTCTTATATTTTATGAACAATACTTGAGATAAGAACATTTTGCTCTCTACAACTACCTGAAAAGAGGCTGTGGAGAGGCTGCTGCTGGTCTCTTCTCACAGGTAATTAGTGATAGAGCAAGAGGGAATGGCCTCAAGATACAACTGGCTAGGATTAGACTGGACAGTAGGAAACATTTTTACCCATCAAGAGTGGTCAGGGATTGGAATGTGCTGCCCAGGGATGTGGTGGATTCCCCAAGCCTGGCTGTGTTTCAAGGTGGTTTGGATAAAATAAGACTGGATGAGGCACTCGGTGCCATGCTTTAGTTGATTAGATGGTGCTGGGGGATAGGTTGGACTCGATGATTGCGAAGGGCTTTTCCAACCCTGTTAATTCTGTATTTTGGATCTGGTGCCTGGAGCTCTGGTTTAGGGTTGAGCCTTGTAGAGTAGGGTTCTGGGTTGGACTTGGTGATCCTGAAGGTCTTTTCCAACCTGAATGGTTCTGTGATTCTATGATTCTTCTGTGATTCTGTGATCAAGAGAGCAAGCCTTAAGTAATATCTGGTATTGCTCTATGGCTTGCTAGTGGCTTAGTCTTTCGAGCTCTGTGTGTGACAAGGGAAGAATTGATACAAGTATTCTGCTCAGTGAATTACTTGAGAGAAAAAGCAGAGAACACTGTGGGAGGACAGAGGGAAGAGAGGCTTTTTCTTTATTTTTTTTTGCTTTAATTGAAGGTAGCAGATCCTCAGCTAGCCCATTAAGGCAATAAAGCTACTCTCATAAACAACAGCTGAAAATGTTGGCTTTTGCCTTTGTGATGTATCTTCCTATTTCGGCAGTGAGATGTACTGAGAAAAGGCTTGGAAAAGGTTGGCTGAGTCGACTCAAGAAATTGGAAGGAGATGTGGGGAGAGGAAAAAAAAATAAATTAAAAATAGGAATAGCAAGCACACTGAGAAGGGCTCCCATGGAGCAGATGATAAGAGACTGAGGAGTGGGCCTTGGCTAGAGCCAAGGAAAGACTTAAGAATGAGGAGCTGAGGTATGCCCAAAATACAAGCCAAAGCGAGGGGAAGGCTACATAGAAGGAGCTGACATGAGCAGAGTGAGGACTTTTTTTATAGAGCAAAATCACTTCAGCTGCTGGGTTGGGGTTTTTTTTTCCTCTTCGAGTGTTTTGCTATGGCATGCTTATTTGCTGACTGTTGGGAGATTTAAGGTTGTGTAGAAACTGTATCCCTCCATCCATCAGCCAGGCAGTAGCAGTTGTGAGACAGAACCTGGGAGAGGGAAGGGAAAGAAAAAAAAAAAAGGGAGAAAAAAAAAAAGAAGCAGTTTCCTCTTAGACAGCAGAAGGGGCAGCAAGAGGGGCACAGAACAGATGAGAAAACAGCCAACTCATTTACAGATTTTCTCATTTGAGGTTCTTGATACAAAAACATTCCTGGTTCTGATGTGCAGACTGAGGCTTGTCTATATATTTATAAAATTAAGTGAAGTGCAAATCACACTAGAAGATTTATGCTAACGGTGTTTCTAAAACACACCAAAATGAGTAGAATGTATCACCAACTGCTTCTTGCAACTCCACTTCCCTCACAGAAACGTTTTTAATAGTTGAAGCCATTACAACAAAACAGTAGTCCAGCAGCTTGAACCAAAGGCTTCTGGAGGCGGTGCTGTGCCTTGACACAGACTCCCGTCGTGACCTTAGCCTCGCTCCTCCCCGCTTCTCACAGAGGTAACAGAGATGTCTAATTCAAAAACAGTGTTGCTGAACACTCCTGCCTAGCTGGTTCTTAACCCTCAAGGTGCCTGCAGCGCACAAACATGCCACTTTCTAGCTTTAAAGGTTCTCTGGATGCCTGCATTTGGGGGGTTATGGTGTTTCCAAACGAATAGGGCTGTGCAGCTTGTCAGCGACCTGGTGTTTAAGCCTGGCTGGAATACAGAAACCGGAGGGTCACCCACCTGAGACAAGTGGAAGGCTTCAGCCGGTTGTGAGAGCGCATCTAATAGGCAGACAGAAGAGGGCTCCTCAGCAAGTGCAGCTGCAGCTGCGATTTTGAAGCACAGAGAGAGGAGGTGCCCCCTTTACACACCAGTCCAGTGCTGAAGGCTCTTGTCAGGACATGTGAAGCACAGATTTAGTCTCTTCCTCCTCCTGAGGGAATTCAGCCTCTCGTTTCCCACCTCTCAAGAGCCATTTAAACTCCTGGCTAGAGCTTATTTTGGTTGGGAACATTCTTCACCTCTTCTGCTGAAGCAGTGCTGCCATGCAGGGGGAAAAAAAATAGAATTCCACAGCCAGTGCCTGTGGAAGACAAGGAGGATGCCCAACTCCCACATATGCTTTAGGGAATCCCATTAGTGACTCTAGAGCCTACTGTGGCAAGCAAATTTCGGGCACTGGGGAGGGGACACACACACACACACACACAGACATGACAATTTTCGTTTTTTCAGTCCCATATTGAACCTGCTCTGAGGGTACTTCATCTGAAAGAGCCCTGGTGCAGCCGTACGAACCGAAAGGTTTCAGCTCCCGATCTGCTGCATGCAGCGTGAGCATTGTGAACAGAATGTGCACGTATGGGCTTGGATTTTATGATTCATGCCACCAAACCCATGAATATGCATGGAAAAGTTACTCCCTAAGACTTGCAAGACCAATAAAAAGATATATTCATTAATAAAACATTGGGGGGGGGGAGGGAGGAAGGGATCAAGGCAATTTGAGTTTTGTTTTGTTTTTTTTAAATAGGGAAGAAAAAAGAAATAAAATGAGAAAGTTCTGCTATTTTCATTTCACCAGAACATTTCACAAGGGAAGGAAATTTGGATTAGGTATCGACAGGGTGTCACCTGATAAAAATGTGTGGTGAAGTTTGAACAGCAGATGTCTCACCCAGGGACGTTTCCCTGAGGAAACAGCAGGAACCTCCTGTACACTCACTTTGCCTGGCATTCATCTCCCGACCAGCTGCCAATTTTAAACTATAGCAAGTCTCTCAGTTTATAGTCCTTTCAAGCTAAAATCTGTTACATTTGGGGGAAAATAGCAATACTTATGTAAATCAATAATTGCATTGTATGTTATACAGTAAATCCATAACATGCCTAGAGTGACACTAACAACACCACGCTCGGCTGTGCTATCAAGCAACACACACAAAGCGATTCATATGCATTAGAGCCTGAATATGTCTTGTTCAAGTACTCATTTTATTTGGCACAAACAGCCCTCTTTTTGCAACCCAGGAATAAATGTAGCTTTGTTTCATCCTTTCTGGTGGTTGTTTTTTTTTTTTTCCCTTTTTTTTTCCTTCCTTTCCCTTCAATGGAACTATTAGCTAAGGCTCAATCCCAGCCTCCATTCATGCCACAGTTCTGCCTACGGTTCAAATATACTACCCAGCGGATGATTACTGCTGCCTCCTGTCTTTCATCTTGAACTGCAGAGCACTGGTCAATCAGCCATGCCTAAATTTTTGGAGTTTCTTCAGATTAATGAGATTTTTATTATTTTTTCCCCCCAAAACTAGAGGCAGATTTCAGATAATAGCAGAAAAATAAATCCTGCACCGTGAAGAGAGCCTTAAATCGACCACCCCTTTCCTTCTACATCCTAGCTGGTCACCGGGGCTGGGTTTTTGGTGTCACAAAATGCTCCAGTGCTGCGCACAGCCACGAGTTTTACAGCTTGCTTTGAGGCTTCTCCTGATAAATCGAACCTGAGACATATTCTTGCATTTATTTTAAGTGAAATCGCATGAAAGAGGGCAGCTTGATCGTCCCAGGGAACCCAGAGATCTGAGAGCCAAGCCAGGTGCAGGTAGAGTCAGTTGCTACAGCTGCTTTTTGATGCCTACTCAGGCACTTCCCACTGCCACACAGAAATAGGACTTCCAAATATTTTATTTGAATTTTTTTTTCACAGGCATGTGTGAGATTTTTTAGCTCTCAGTAATAGAAGGCTGACCTGGAGCAGATTGAAACTGACAGCGCCAATATGCAAGTTCTACCTTTACAGATGGAAATTATCATTCCTATGAGCTCCCTGAGATAGAGAGACCCTGCTAAAGGCATCAAAATTTGTAATGTGTGGTGGTAGCATTTTGCAGCAGTGTTAAGTATAAGAGGGAGAGGTTTGGGCACACCATCTCTCCAGAAACCACAACCTAAACACTACTTCCCTGTTGGAGACTGCCAAAGATAATGGGATGCTCCTTCAGCTCCATTTGTCACAACAACCCCAATCAAGCCTCCAGGCTTGGGGCAGTGTGGCTGGAAAGCTGCCTGGCAGAAAGGGACCTGGGGGTGCTGATGGACAAGCAGCTGAAGAGGAGCCAGCAGTGTGCCCAGGTGGCCGAGAAAGCCAAAGGCATCCTGGCTGGGATTAGAAACACTGTGTGCAGAGGAGCAGGGAGGGGGATTGCCCCCTGCTACTCAGCTCTGGGGAGGCCACACCTGGAGTATTGTGTCCTGTTTTGGGCAACTCAATATAGGAGACGTGCGGAGGTCGGTTTAGACTGGAGGGCTGGGGCACCTCTGCCATGAGGATAGGCTGAGGGAGCTGGAGGTGTTCAGCCTGGGGAAAGAGAAGGCTCCAGTGGGACCTTGGAGCTGCCTTCCAATAGCTGAAGAGATCCTGCAGAAAGGCTGCAGAGGGACTTTCCATCAGGGTGTCCAGAGACAGGCCAAGGGGGAATGGTGTGAAGCTGAGGCAGAGCAGGGTCACACTGGAGCTGAGGAAGAAGTTCTTCAGCAGGAGGCTGCTGAGACTCTGGCACAGGCTGCCCAGGGAGGCTGTGGCTGCCACCTCCCTAGGGCTGCTGAAGGCCAGGTTGGATGAGGCCTTGAGCAGCTGAGTGTAGCTGAGAGGTGTCCCTGGGCGTGGTGGGGAGGTTGGAAGAGATGAGCTCTGAGGTCCCTTCCAACCTAAGCCATTTTGTGATCCTGTTTGTAGTCATGCCCTTTGCCTTTAGCACCTGGTGTCCAAATCTTACAACTGCACTTTTTATTGCTATTATTGCAATTTTTTCTTTTCAATGAAGATCATTAATGTGTATCTGCTAAATAAGAATAATAATACTTTAAAATGACATATTCATGGCAAAACTTCAAATCAGCCTTTCTGGTAAAACACTGGTCTGTACAAAATGCCAGAAAAAAAAAAAGAATCTGCAGCCTTTTAAAGTATTGATTATGGGTCACATTTTAAAGATATTGGCCAGGTGGGGGTTGGTCTCTTCTCCCAGGCGACCAGCACCAGAAGAAGAGGACACAGTCTCAAGCTGTGCCAGGGGAGGTTTAGGCTGGATGTTAGGAAGAAGTTCTTCACAGAAAGAGAGATTTGGCCATTGGAATGTGCTGCCCAGGGAGGTGGTGGAGTCACCATCACTGGAGGTGCTTAAGAAGAGACTGGATGAGGCACTCAGTGCCATGGTTTAGTTGATGAGATGGTGTTGGGTGCTAGGTTGGACTGGATGATCTCTGAGGTCTTTTCCAACCTGGTTAATTCTGTATTCTGTGATCCTTGATCTCATAGATTCATACAGGCATTGTAGGCACATTTCTCCATTGACAGAACCATTACCTTGACTTTCTTTTCCCTAGATGAGCCATTCATGTAGCACTGTGGTGGTAGGTCTTCCACAGCCCAGATGCAGCAAGATGCAAAATCAGAGAAGAGCAGATTGAGGCTGGACGTTAGGAGGAAGCTCTTCACCATGAGGGTGCTGGAATGCTGCAACAGGTTGCCCAGGGAGGTAAGTTGAGGCCCCAGCCTTGGTGTTGATATTCAACACCAGGTTCAACAGAGCTCTGGGCAACCTGATCTAGTGGATCAAAAGTTCCTCCCCAGCTTTCTTGTAGCCCCCTTCAGATATTGGAAGGCCACAAGAAGGTCTCTTGGAAGCCTTCTCTTCTCCAGACTGAACAGCCCCAACTCTCTCAGTCTGTCCTCATAGGAGAGCAGCTCCAGCCCTCTGCTCATCCTCATGGCCCTTCTCTGGACACCTTCCAGCACCTCCAGATCCTTCCTGCAACAGAGGCTCCAGAACTGGGCACAGTGCTCCAGGTGGGGTCTCACCAGAGCAGAGTAGAGGGGGAGTATCACCTCCCTTGGCCTGCTGGCTGTGCTTCCCTTGCTGCAGCCCAGGATGTGATTGGGACCAGCAAGGGGGGGAAACGTTCTGGTCTGCATTTTTCTATCACTTTCCCTCTAATTACTTGTTTCACACATGAAAATATGTTTGCTGCTTCTCTTTGCCCTGCAGGCTGCCTTTTAATACATTTATCTGTTGAGATTATTTATTTTTGCACATCACTGCAAGAAGAGTCACTCTGAGTGCCATATTTTCCAACATCAAAAAATTTGTGTGCTTTGAGTAGCTGATATCTTACCATCAACAAGTAATTTATTTGAGCCGAGAGAGCGAGGGAGGGAGGGAACATATCTCCCTCTCTAGGTTTGTGTGCTGATGCACTGATCTGTATTAAAGGTACATGGTAGCTCTGAGCACGGGTGGATGACTTAGAGGTGCCAATTCATCTTCCATTACTGACCAAAGAATAGAAGGCAAATTAGATGGAACCTCTTTTCTATGTCTCTATGTATATATGATTATCAGGAGCAAGCATTTTTCCTGGAGAGGGTTAAAAATCGTTTGACTTCAAGCTCTTTTCCATTGTCTGTACTTTATTCCTCAGGATATAAATCCATTTTGTAATTACTCCCTTCTTCTTATCTCAGAAACTTTGCCTGACACACCATTCCATATGGTTATGATTCTCTGAATGAAAAAGTGTTCCCTGACAACCATTCAGATCCTTCCTTTTTTTTCCCCCTCTGCCTTTAATTTCCATTTATGCCTTATTGTCTTATAATGTTCAACTGAAAATATATGTTGCAATATTGTGTGACATTATCTGTATTACATAAGATTTTATATCGCCATACATCAACCAAACATCAGATAAATCTCAGGCTTCTCCTCTTCCCACCACCCCCCACCCCTTACATCTTCCCTTCCAGAGCTGTATAGGTAGTAGATTCAATTTAGTCTCTATGACAAGTTGACTTTAAGCATTTCTTACAAACCCAGGACAGAATACTGAATACAGAACTGCTGACGACACCCAGCTGGGTGGAGTGGCTGACACACTGCCATCCAGTGAGACCTGGGCACGCTGGAGAGCTGGGCAGGGAGAAATTTGATGAAGTTCAACAATACAGAATGCAGAACACAGAATTAACCAGGTCGGAAAAGACCTCAGAGGTCATCAAGTCCAACCTAGCACCCAACACCATCTCGTCAACTAAACCATGGCACCAAGTGCCTCATCCAGGCTCTTCCTAAACACCTCCAGGGATGGTGACTCCACCACCTCCCTGGGCAGCACATTCCAATGGCCAATCTCTCTGTCTAGGAAGAACTTCTTCCTTACCTCCAGCCTAAACCTCCCTTGGTGCAGCTTGAAACTGTGTCCTCTTGTTCTGGTGCTGCTTGCCTGGGAGAAGAGACCAACCTCTGCCTGGCTACAACCTCCCTTCAGGTACTTGTAAACGGCAATAAGGTCTCCCCTGAGCCTCCTCTTCTCCAGGGGAATAAGGGCAAGGGGAGAGTCTTGCACCTGGGAAGGAACAACTCCATGCACCAGGATAGGCTGGGGACAGACCTGCTGGAGAGCAGTGAAAGCAAAAGGGACCTGGGAGTCCTGGTGGATGGAAGGATTACCATGAGCCAGCAATGTGCTCTTGTGGCCAGGAAGGCCAATGGCATCCTGGGGTGGATTAGAAGGGCTGTGACCAGTAGGTTGAGAAAGGTTCTCCTCCCCCTCTACTCTGCACTGGTGAGGCCACATCTGGAATGTTGTGTCCAGTTCTGGGCCCCTCAGTTCAAGAGGGACAGTGAAAGAAACCAGCACACAGCCATGAGGATAATTAAGGGAGTGGAACATCTTCTGTACAAGGAGAGACTGAGGGAGCTGAGGGCACTTTAGCTTACAGAAGAGGAGACTGAGAGGTGACCTTATCAATGGTTGTAAATATGTAAAGGGTGAGTGCCCAGAGGCTGGAGCCAGGCTCTGCTGGGGGCTGCCCAATGCCAGCACCAGGGGCAGTGGTGGAAGCTGAGGCAGAGGAAGTTTCACATAAATATGAGGAGAAAATTTTTCCCTGTGAGGGTGACAGAGCCCTGGAACAGGCTGCCTGGGGGGGTTGTGGGGTCTCCCTCTCTGGAGATATTGAAAACCCACCTGGATGTGCTCCTGTGCGATCTGCTCTGGGTGATCCTGCCCTGGCAGAGGGGTTGGGCTGGATGAGCTTTCCAGGTCCCTTTCAGCCCCTGGAACTCTGTGATTCTGGCAATACATCTGCAGCTCTGTTTGAGTCACTTGGAAAAGCGAGCTGGGTGGATAGAGTTTGCTAAGCCTTCTCTGCAACTAGACAAAATAGAAAGGGGCTGGGGTGGGGAAGTCCAACATCTGCAGTTAGCCCTACGCAATATTTATTGGCAGAACTTCCCAGATTTACCAGCATTTGAAAATTGAGAGAATGAGCACCAGCAGCAAACTGAATGGGAGCTTCGGGACTGGAACACCATGCAATGTTACCTGACTAATTTGCTGGACTTGCTAATAAATAACTAAGTTCCACAAGAAGGGTATTCAGATGATTTGTAAGCCTGCAATAATGGCTTCTAAATAGTTAAGATTACACTGAGAGATGAGAACCTTTTTCCCCTATATGCCATATACCAGCAGGGGACAAAATCAATCTTGTGAAGGCTCTGATTACTTGTGCTGCAAGTTTCTTGTCAGCAGATTCAAAATGTGCAGTGGAATGAATCTTCTGCAAGGTAGAGGTGCTGTCTATCAGCTGGGCATCTTGCCTCCCCTCTCTCCCTCCACTTTAACTTCCCTTGGAAGATGTGGCTGTGATAAATTAGAGGAAGAAGAGAAAATAAAAGATGCTTCGGCGCAACCATTTTAATCCTCTGCTGTCGAGGCAGAGGGAAGGTGACACCGGTTTTAGTGGCTTCCAGGTGAAAAATGCATGCTTGAAAGGAGAATATGAGGAAGTTGAAGAGCAGATGAAGGGGTGGCTTTTGGCTGAATCCATGCAGCTTGGGGGTATGCAAAACATACTGTGTCCAGATGATGAGGTTTAAATTCATCAAGGGCTGTGATTTAGCATGAAAAGCAAAGTACAAATGAATAAAATGCAAGGTGAAGCACAGCACAACATAAATGGTCAAAAAACCTCCATGGGCTGGGGGTCAAGAGGGGACAGGCTCTGCTCAGTTGCTTCCTGGGGATAGGACAAGGAGCACTGGATAGAAACTCCAGCACAGGAGGTTCCACCTCAACATGAAGAGGAACTTCTTCCCTGGGAGGGTCACAGAGCACTGGAGCAGGCTGCCCAGAGAGGTTGTGGAGTCTCCTTCTCTGGAGACTTTCAACACCCATCTGGGTGTGTTCCTGTGTAAGCTGTGCTGGATTCTACGGTCCTGCTCTGGCAGGGGGGTTGGACTTGATGATGTCTGGAGGTCCCTTCCAACCCCTGACATCCTGTGAGCCTGTGAAACCAAACCAAAACACTCCAGGGCTAATGGAAGCATTTGGGGAGGTTGAAAATCCTAACCATGATCTGACCCTAATCATGATCAGAATGTCAAAGTCAACTTTCAGCCTTTTAGTAACCCAAATTGATATCTAGTCTTTGCCAAACTTTTGGGATCCTATGACAAAGAGGTTTTGCCTGCATTTTTTAATTTAAAAAAAAACTTTTAAAAGACCAAAAAATCCCTTTCTATTTTTAAAATGAAACTTAAGGCAAGCTAAGAAAGAAAGTTGGTGTTTGGAAGTGAAAAAAAAATTTCTCCTGTGCTTTAACCCTGTTTTCTCTCAGTGCTATAAAAAAGAGCTGGCACCCTTTTGCTGCTTTGGTGAGGAGGAGTCTCAGTTTTGCTGCTGAGAGGTCTGAGAGCTAGGTTCAATTTGCAACTGCTTCCTTCTCCCCATCTTCACTACGCCTCAGTGGCCTTGGAAAGGAATTCTGGGTTTCAAATATATATTCCCTGAGTAATGCATCCTGGAGATACTGAAGACTGCAAAACTGGGAACTAAAGATCATTAAAAAGCTACTGCAGAACTGTGCTGTGCAACACCTCACATCTTGCACAGTCTGTCAGAGGATTGTTTTATTCAGCCTTCCAATGATCCCCATTAGACTTTGGGAGGCTGGGGAAGATTTATCATCTTCCTGTCCTGTAGGCAGAGAAAAGCACAGAGGAAATAGCCCTACGAGGAGAGAAGGATGATGATAGTCCCATTTTCCACTCCCAGATTCCACCTATCCAACCATTTTGCCTCACAAAATCCTTGCCTCCAATGTTGTTTCACATTTATGAGCCAAAATTGCTCGTTTTGTAACCAGAGGCCTAAAATCCTGTTTGGAGGAATAAAGAAAACAGGCAACCAACCAAACAAAAAAAGAAACTCCACCAAACAAACAGGAAATTAGTTGTTTCAGGGAGGATGTGGCTGAGAACTGTATCAGTTGTCATATTAGTGGATGTTTTATTTTGCATGCTAACCAAGTTCCCTAAATTATTCCCCAAACCTAATGCTTGCATTGCCCCTCACAGTGGCAGAGACTCTGTAAGAAGCAGCAGGAAAAAGGTAATGATCTTCAGAGGTTTATGTTTGCAACTTCGACTCCTTTCCTGCAGGAAGCCCCCACAGAAGGGGGAAACAGACAGCTGCAATCTTCAGAGGGCTCTGAATTGGCTGCTTCATCAATCCTCTGGCTAATGGTCGAGTGCTGTGGGAGAGGAAGTGAGAGCGACTCCACTTTTTCATCTTTTCTCATGATCCTTGGGACACAGCGCCAGAGATGCCATTGATTTCAGGCCAAAAGAGGTGATCCTGCTGCGTTTGTGCTTCTGTCACCAAGAGCAACATAAATCAACTGTTTTCCGTGCTGTTGAATGCTGTCCTCTGCCTCCTGCACGCCTGTATCAAGCTGAAGTTAAAAAATCATACGCTGGAAGTTGCAGTTTATTCAAACCAGCAGCAGCTGGCACTGGAATTGCCATCTAAGTACATGTGCCTATGAGGCAGTTTTCTGCTCCTCAGATCCTCCCCTCATTATCTGAAAGGAGGAAAGCTCTTGCTAATGGCAGCCAGTGACTGACTATGACAGTGCTCCTGTAGGAAACTGTAGTTTGCTGTATGGACCTTAGGTTGAAGAGCATTGCTGAAGACCTGGCTGATATCCAGAGGGTGGTGTGTTAGTGACCTCCAGCCACGTCTGCTCTGGCCAAGGTCTCGCAGGAGCTCCTAGATGGGAGAAGGATGGAGAAGCAGAGGCACCAGGCTCTCTCCAAACATGCAGTTTCAAGCTGCGCCAGGGGAAGTTTAGATTCGAGGTGAGGAGAAAGTTCTTCACGGAGAGAGTTGTTAGGCATTGGAATGGGCTGCCCAGGGAGGCAGTGAAGTCACTGGCCCTGGAGGTGTGCACAAAAGGCTTGGATGTGGCACTTGAAGAGGGGATTGGATGTGGCACTTGGTGCCAAGGTCTAGTAGTCATTAGGTTTTGGGTGACAGGTTGGGCTTGGTGATCTTTGAGGTCTTTCCCAACCTTACTGATTCTATGATTCTATGCAGAGGTGGCCTGAGCCAACTGCACAGCTTAATTTTGTGACAGTGGTGGCCTGAGCTCAATTTTGTGGCAGTGCTACTTTGACTGGAGTTGCCCCTACACAGAATCAGAGGATGTTAGGGGTTGGAAGGGACCTGTGGAGATCACTGAGTCCAAGCCCCCTGCCAGAGCTGGGCCACAGGATCCAGCACAGGTCACACAGGAACACATCCAGATGGGTCTTGAAAGTCTCCAGAGAAGGAGACTCCACAACCTCTCCGGGCAGCCTGCTCCAGTGCTCTGTGACCCTCACAGGGAAGAAGTTGCTCCTCATGTTGATACATTACAGAGAACAAATTAGAAGAAGCCTCTTTGTACTCCCACCAGGAATGGAAAAAAAAAAAGCAAGCTGAATGAAAGTGAAGGTAGGCTGCAGACTACAGGAAAGGAAGACTCAAAGTTGGCCAGGGCATTAGAATTGCAAAGCAGCAATCAATTAGTTTATCATTAATCAGATAATTTTGGGTCTCGTGAATAATACGAAATGAAAAGGAGAAATAACTAGTGGGATAATTTTCAGGAACCATCTCTCAGCTTTATAAACTAATCCTCCTCTAATGGCCCTTTTTAATGTAATTTATAGGTTCATCATTACCCTTTTTGTATTAGTAATTATTTCTAAAATACCAAAGAACCATCTTTTTTTTCCTTCCAAGGTCCTTCCTGTGCGCCTGATTTACAGCCAGGCTGGTGTTGGGCTCTGTCTTTCTGAGGTTTGACATTTCCAAATATTTATAGCTCTTTTACATTAATGCCTCTCCTCATGAATCTGAAGGTGACCGTTATTCCTTTCATCTTACTGTAATTAAATGGATCAACTGTAGCTTTATTATTTCCACTATTTATCCGCGAGGTGCATTAAAGCGCTCGGACCGGCAAAGGATATTGACCGTCCTGTGAGTGATAACAAACAAACACTTCCTACGAGGCAGGGGCTGCCCTGGGTGCCTCGGCTCAAGGAACTGTTCCGAGCCAAAGCACAAAATCTTTAATATTTTATTGATCAGATCTAAACCTTCTGCCCAAAGTGGCAATTAAATTTCAATTAAACTGACTGAAAGCATCATATTAAATTTCAGCACTTTACGAGCTATCAGATAATGCTGCAGGACAAATCTTTAGTATGATCACACTCTTTTCAAATTATATTATCCTGTTCATTCACAATAAAAGTGACAGTTTTAGGTATACTTTCAATATTTCTTGAATATAAACCCCCTAATGAACACATTTTATTGCCTTTAAATCAATTATTATTGGATATTTTAATAAAGTGAATTGAGCACTTTGTTTTACACACTGCTTAGAAGTTATTATATTTTGCAGTCAGCAAGGCAAAAGAAGAGGAAGGGCAGGACAGAGAGATCCTAACGTCACGCTGTACATTTAATCAGCTGTTTGCAGCGAGGAATATGCTGCATCCCGTTGCACAGCAGCTACTGGGACAGCCCTTTTGCTAACAGCTGGCTAAATCTCGGCCTTTGGGTGGCACTTCCTTCAGCACCGCGCTTCCACAGAGGAGGGAAAGCTAAAGATGATACAACCAAAACTGCATGCAGAAGCTTTAAAGTACTGTCTCCTTAGGAGAACCTCAATATTTTCCTGTTGCCTCTGCCTTTGCTCCTGTGGTGATCTCTAGATTTGCCAAAAATACAGCCAGCTGTGGAGAAAGCTTCAATTAGATGACTGAGAGAGCTGGGGCTGTTCAGTCTGGAGAAGAGGAGGTTCCCAGGAGACCTTCTTGTGGCCTTCCAGGGTCTGAAGGGGGCTACAAGAAAGCTGGGGAGGGACTTTTGAGGGTGTCAGGGAGTGGTTGGACTGGGGGGGATGGAGCAAAACCAGAAATTGATAGATTCATATTGGATGTTAGGAAGAAGTTCTTCCCCATGAGGGTGGTGAGAGACTGGCACAGGCTGCCCAGGGAGGTGGTGGAAGCCTCATGCCTGGAGGTTTTTGCAGGCAGTCTGGATGTGGCTGTGAGCAACCTGCTGTGGTGTGAGGTGTCCCTGCCCATGGCAGGGGGGTTGGGACTGGCTGATCCTTGAGGTCCCTTCCAACCCTAACAATTCTATGATTCTATGTTTAGAATAGAATAGAATAGAATAGAATAGAATAGAATAGAATAGAATAGAATAGAATAGAATAGAATAGAATAGACCAGATCTGATCACTGTTTCCTTTTACACACATTTAAGTGTAAATAACAACATGAGTCAGATTTTTGTTTTCACGAAACACAGAACAGGCATGAGGCAAACCTAACAAGTGGCTGTGAGTAGTCAAATTCCACTTCACTTAGCAGGTCAACAGAGTACCTCTACTGCCTTTCCTAAACAGTAAGCTGTATTCTGTATTGATGTTGAAAAGTTGTGCTCTTACAAGTGACTACCAGAAAATAATTAGCAACAGAAGGAGTAGATAGAAGGAGATAAATTTTACAGTCCTGTACAGTCACTGCAAGAGGAAGTTCCCATCCTCTAACCCCTGCTAATTCCCTCCTTCTGCAGATGTAGGTTTCAGAGGTAAGAGAGCCAGGTGACATAGCTGTTTGGGGGCAAGGCTTCCCATGAATTCATTATTTACCAGGCACTGGTCCCTCACATAGCATCTTAATTCCTTAAAGCTAATCATCCTCAGGCTCAGGCTTCAGGAAGGGCAGAATAACAGGCTAGAAGAAAATGCCTGGAGCAGAATCCACTCACCCCTCACCTCAAACCAGTCCATCTCAATCTCCTCTAATCACAGGATCACAGGATGTCAGGGGTTGGAAGGGACCCAAAGAGATCATCCAGTCCAATGCCTCTGCCAGAGCAGGACCATACAGTCTAGCTCAGGTCACACAGGAACATCCAGATGGGCCTTGAAAGTCTCCAGAGAAGGAGACTCCACAGCCTCTCTGGGCAGCCTGTTCCAGTGCTCTGTGACCCTCACAGTAAAGAAGGTCCTCCTCATGTTGAGGTGGAACCTCCTGTGCTGGAGTTTCTATCCAGTGCTCCTTGTCCTATCCCTGGGTGCAGCTGAGCAGAGCCTGTCCCCTCCCTCCTGACCCCCAGCCCTCAGATATTTAGGAACATTTATTAAATCCTCTCTAAGTCTTCTCCAGACCAAAAAGCCCCAGGTCCCTCAGCCTCTCCTCCCCAGGCAGTGCTCAGTCCCCTAATCATCCTCATAGCCTTCTGCTGGACCCTCTCCAGCAGATCCCTGTCCCTCTTGAACTGGGGAGCCCAAAACTGAGCATAGTACTCAAGATGAGGTCTCACCAGGACAGAGTAGAGGGGAGGGAGAACCAGCTGCCATTACATTCTCTCTGTCTTTCCACATCACACCAGCTTTTCACAGGGGGGGAGGAGGGGAAATGTCATGTTTAGCTGCATTTGGAGGGAAACAAAAATCAATAAAGGTAAATGTGGAGGTGGGAAAAGAGCTTTTTGTTTAGAGGACTGCAGGACTTTATACTTCAAGCACAGAGCTAAAAAGAAATATCTAAGGCCTGTCTTTTGCTGATACACAAGGCAGTATTCCAGAGATTGCATTACTTCATATGAATAACTATGTTTTGTTTGGTTTTATCAGTAAACACTGCTTCTTTCATTCCATTCTTCGCCTTCCCTTGGGAGCAGAGTGAGGAATTAGGTGTGTAAGGAAAGGGGGGGGGGGGGGGAGGAGAAGAGGCTTCTGCAACATGACAAAACCACCCAAAGCATTCATTTGAAACCAGCAGGCTTGTGTTTATTTATTTATTTTTATTACTATTATTATTATTATTTTTCAGTATGTGCCAAGATGAAAGAAGTCCTGCAGAGGGTCAAACAGTGCTTAAGTAGCTGAGTAAAGGAATTGGCCTCCAGAGCAGGTGTTCCTGCTGTCTCAGCAGGCAGGGATAGTATATGTTGCATCAAACGCAGCTCTCTCAGCATGTGTTCACACCTCCCTGACCCCAGTGCTTCCTGGCTTTGCTACCATGAAGCCTCAGAGAGAAAGGAGGTGTGTTGGAAGGGAGCGTGGTGGATCTTTGCAGTATTAGATGCTCTTGGCTGCACAAAAAGTGAGCAGCAGCCACTTTTCAAAAGCAGGGTCTTCCCCCTCCCCTTGTTGAAGGTTTGAAGGTAAGGTCCCAACCCAGCTCCCAGCAATGCTGCTAACGGAGCTGGCTGCAAGCGGTGAGTCACATCACTCCCAGGCAGTTCCCTGTCTGCTCCCAGGGGATTCTGCTGGATTTCTGAGGGCTTGAGCCCCTCAAAAAACAGTTCTCCTTCTAGGTATGGATAGGGAACCACGCATGGCATTAGTGGTCCTCCACATACCACATCAGAGGAAGTCAACAGACCCACTCAGGATACCATTCAAAGCAGTTTGATTAATCACCTACAGGGTAATAAACCGGAAACCAGCCTAGGTTTGGGTCACTTGTGCTCCATCAGCCTGTATCTGCTGTGGATGGAGACATTTCCCTTTGATTCATCAGCCTTCCTTCAGACCAATCTACTCAGTGTGGATCAGGTGTTTGCTACAGCAAGGATATGGAATAGGGGAGATTAGATTGCTAGGGGAGAAGTCTTTTCCTCTCCTGCTGCCTGAGTTTTGACTATTTTTCAAAGAGCAGGATCAGGCTCAGTGTGAGGAAAAGCTATGTTAATGCAGGATAGCTTCTAAATATATTAATCCCTAGACATGGTCCTAAGAATAATTTTAGTTGTGTTTTAATGGAGCTATTGAACAATTTTTTTTTTATCATTGAATTTTATTTGACTGCAGTGGAACTCTGCAGGAAGCTGCTAAGTTTATATGGTAATAGGGAGAGAGAGAGAGAGAAAGGAGATGGGGGGTGGGATGGTGGATAGACAGCAAAAGCATTTTGCATTTCATTCAGACCTTGCAATTCATTCTGGTGGGGCTCTGTTGTCTGAGCAAATCTTTTTGAATCTATCATAATAATCAACTTTTAGAGATTCTTCAAACACATTTGAAGCTGCCACTGAATCAGAACAGCTGGACCGAAGCCAACTTCCCTGCACTATTCTTGCTCCTGTCTAGTGATATGCTGGATTTATTCCTAACACCAAGAACAACGCAACAAAAGCAACAACAAAAATCTACCCTATGAATTTTGGTCAGCTGTATGCATGTGAATTTACATTTGTTCTCCAACCTTCCTGAGGAAAAAAAAAAGACTGGCCTGCAGTTGTGGAATGCAGAAAACAATCTATCAGGCTTTCAATAAACTGGAGAATATATATATGTGGTTCAACCTATCTGAAATGAGATGCAGCACCAGCAATATGGAGAGGCCCAGCAAGGCTAGCAATAAAAGTAGATATACAGTATCTGACATCAGATTGTTTCAAGCTTAATTTCAGTAAAGTAATAAGGTCAGGAAAAGAAACGCTCAGCGATGCACAGATTGATGCTATTAGATAGAAACCATGCACTGGCATCAAGCAAATAGTTCTCTTTTTTTTTTTCCTCCTTGGTCTCATGGACAGAGTGAAAAGATATTCAGCATAATCCCTGCAGATTTATAACCACAAGAGTGGACCAAGCTTAGCAGGCTGCGGTCAAGAACAGTACTAAAGCTAAGCTATACACACGTTTATTAACAGCACCAGAGGGGATTATATTGCTCTCATTTTCCAAAGTGAACATAATGTATGTTCCCACCAACACACACCAGGGGCTGTAGACGCACTATGGACAAGCATTATCCTGGGGTGTATTAAGAAGAGTGTGTCCAGCAGATCCAGGGAGGTTCTCCTCCCCCTCTACTCTGCCCTGCTGAGACCTCGTCTTGAGTACTGCCTTCAGTTTTGGGCTCCCCAGTTCAAGAGGGACAGGGATCTGCTGGAGAGAGTCCAAGGGAGGGCAACGAGGATGATTAGGGGACTGGAGCACTGCCTGGTGAGGAGAGGCTGAGGGACCTGGGGGGGTTTGGTCTGGAAAAGAGAAGACTTAGAGGGGATATCATAAATGTTTATAAATATCTGAGGGCTGGGGGTCAGGAGCGTCAGCTCTTCTCACTTGCTCGCTGTGATAGGACAAGGAGCAATGGATGCAAGCTGCAGCACAGGAGGCTCCACCTCAACATGAGGAAGAACTTCTTTACTGTGAGGGTCACACACCACTGGAATAGGCTGCCCAGAGAGGCTGCTGAGTCTCCTTCTCTGGAGACTTTCAAGGCCTGTCTGGATGTGTTCCTGTCTGACCTGAGCTAGATTGTAGGGTCCTGCTCTGGCAGGGGGGTGGGACTGGATGATCTCTTTGGGTCCCTTCCAACCCCTGACATCCTGTCATCCTGTGAACTCCTGAGAGGAGTACCTCATACGTCTACCTATAGGATGAGAGCAATGTGAACCATAACTGAAGCTCTTTTAGAGACCACAAATATCTTCATTTCT
>CM037646.1:49507446-49694946 GCA_015227895.2 Colaptes auratus | reverse complement strand
CAAATAGCCCACAGAGTGGTTTCTGTCCATAGGGTGAATGTTCAGAAGCAAGGTCTTGACTGAGCACCCATCAGACTCCAGTCATGCTATTCGGTGCTGGGTTCTGTGCCAACACATGTTAAGACACAATCAACATCCCAGAGGATTTAGTTCATTGAACTAATCTTTTGCACCTTCGATTCTAGTTGGCCACACATTTAGGGTTTGATTAGATTGCTACTAAAGTCTCTGGCAACTGATAACTGGATAAAACCAGCTGAAAGGACATTTATATTTTTTCATAGCCAGTGGAATTTAAAAGGGAAAAAATAGAGTTGGTTATAATGTCAGGAGTCTGAAGGTGAATTCAAACAATCACAGAATCACAGAATGTTAGATGTTGGAAGGGACCACCAGAGTTCATTTAGCCCAACCCCTCTGCTGAAAGTAAGATCACCCAGGGTAGTCTGCACAGGAACACATCCAGATGGGTTTTGAAAGTCTTCAGAGAAGAAAACTCCACAGCCTCTCTGGGCAGCCTCTCTCCAGGGCTCAGGCTCCCTCACTGTAAAGAAGTTTCTCCTCATGCTGAGGTGAAACCTTTTATGTTCATGTTTGTATGCATTGTTCCTTGTCCTATTACTGCACACCAAGAAGAGCTTGACAGTATGCAGACTGTGAAAGCTTATATTTAAATATCCACCTAATCTTTGGAAAGCAAATACTGGTGGCTTCAAACTCCTCACATCTTCTGGGCATCCATTTCATGTCTTCAAATATTAATATGAAAAAAACCCATCTTATAATCTTTTTTTTCTGCTATACGATCTAGCATAATCTACTTGTATCAATTCACCAGCCCCAGCTTCACCAGCAACAGAAAGCAACAGCTAAAAAGTACCTCAAAATCATTGCAATGCTGACACATTATTTCTGTTTATCATTTGAATCCAGTCACAGATTCTCTTTTTCTTAATGCAAAGCTGATCCAAATTGGCTTTCTGTCTCCTGATAGGGTGGATGTGAGGAAGAAGTCCTTCCCAGCAAGAGAGGTTGGCCATTGGAATGTGCTGCCCAGGGAGGTGGTGGAGTCACCATCCCTGGAGGTGTTTAGAAAGAGCCTGGATGAGGCACCTGGTGCTATGGTTTAGTTGATTAGGTGGTGTGGGTGATAGGTCAGACTTGATGGTCTCGAAGGTCTTTTCCAACCTGGTTAATTCTGTATTCTGACAGGAAGCAACAAGGACATTTTCATTGAGTATGTCTACTGTGGATGCCTCCTCCCTGGGGTGTTCAGGGCTGGGTTGGATGAGGCCTTGAACAGCTGAGGCTGCCCATGGCAGAGAGGTTGGAGTAGATGATCTCTAAGGTCCCTTCCAATCTAAGCCATTCTTGTGCTTCTATGATTAAATCTCTAAAGCCATTTTGTCACATTCTGGATAGATAACTCATGGATCAGACTGACCAGGGAGGTTGTGGATGCTCCCTCCCTGGCGGTATTCAAGGCCAGGTTGGATGAGGTCGTGAGCAGCTGAGTCTGGTTGAGAGGCATTCATGCCCATGGTGGGGAGGTTGGAGCAGATGAGCATTAAGGTCCCTTCCAACATCAGCCATTCTATAATTCCATGATTTAAAAAGCTGAAGCCAAAATCTTCACTGAAGTCTCTCATTAAGGCACAGTCAACATCAAAACACCTTTTACAAAGCCTTCATCAGCCTTTGTGAATCTGTATTAAGAGCTGACTTGGTAATTTTGCTCAGCCCCCAGAAGACATTGATATTTTCTGTCATTATGATCTGTTTAATTTACTCTAGCTGAAGGAAGAGGGGAGGCCTTGTTTAAATGCAAATTTTATTGACATACTTATGCAAGAGCCAGAAAGTACTGACAAATGCTATCCACAGTGGCCATCACTTAACTATTTCAGGTATCTAGGACACCAAATACTAAGCTTCCTCACTGTGTCCAGTTCTGGGCCCCTCACTTTAGGAAAGATGTTGAGTTGCTGGAATGTGTCCAGAGAAGGGCAACAAAGCTGGGGAGGGGTCTGGAGCACAGCCCTGGGAGGAGAGGCTGAGGGAGCTGGGGTTGCTTAGCCTGGAGGAGACTCAGGGGAGACCTTCTTACTCTCTACAACTACCTGAAGGGAGGTTGTAGCCAGGTGGGGGTTGGTCTCTTCTCCAAGGCAACCAGCACCAGAACAAGAAGACACAATCTCAAGCTGTGCCAGGGGAGGGTCAGGCTGGATGTTAGGAAGAAATTCTTCCCAGCAAAAGATATTGGCCACTGGAATGTGCTGCCCAGGGAGGTGGTGGAGTCACCATCCCAGGAGGTGTTTAGGAAGAGACTAGATGGGGGTGCTTGGTGCCATGGTTTAGTTGATGAGATGGTATTGGATGATAGGTTAGACTTGATGATCTCAATAGTCTTTTCCAACCTGGTTAATTCTATTCTATTCTTTTCTATGATAAATCAGTAAAGAAGGACACTGCTTAAAGAAGAGGACACAGTCTCAAGCTGCACCAGGGGAAGTTTAGGCTCAAGGTGAGGAGAAAGTTCTTCACTGAGAGAGTCATTGGCCATTGGAATGGGCTGCCCAGGGAGGTGGTGGAGTCACCATCCCTGGAGGTGTTCAAGAGGGGATTGGATGTGGCACTTGGTGCCATGGTCTAGTCATGGGGTCTGTGGTGACAGATTGGACTTGATGATCTTTGAGGTCTCTTCCAACCTTGGTGATTCTGTGATTCTGTGAAATGGAGTGGTCAGCTTACAAGTTCTAAGTACTCACAGACTAAGCAGCCTTTAGGGCAAATAAAAAGTACCCTTCAGAGTTCATCTATCTGAGTGGGAACCCAGGATGCACAGTCCTTAGAGATGGTCATTTCCAAGCAAAGAGCTAAATTTTGACCTTGCAAGAATCAGTATAGAAAGAGTTGGGCTTGCATTTGCATGTGTGTGTGTGTGTTTCACCTGTGGGAGTGCTTGCTGCTTGGTTGGGGGTTGGGGGTTTTTCTTGATTGGTTGCTTGGGCTTTTTTATGATAATTTTAAGCATTCTACTTTCTTTTGCAGCAATGATAAAAATTGCCATCAGTGTTTTGCATCTCCTTTCACTAGCATCATTTGGAAAGGTGGAGTCATTGCTTGACTCTGGATTTCCTGACTATTTCTGCTTCAAAGTCAAGATTTTCCTGACTTTTGTGAAGCTAAAATCTCAGCCTTTCAGTGCTGCATAAAGCTAAAGCTCACAGAATCACAACAACATTCAGGTTGGAAAAGACCCTCAGGATCATCCAGTCCAGCCAGGAGCCCTGTTCTATAAAATTCACCTCTAAACCCAAGCACCACATCCAAAGACCTTAAAACATATCCAGGCCTGAGAACTCCACCACCTCCCTGGGCAGCACATTCCAATCCCTGACCACTCTTTACATGAAAAAATGGTTTCTACTGTCCAGTCTAAACCTACCCAGACGTAGCTTGAGGCCATTCCCTCTTGTTCTATCACTAATTACCTGTGAGAAGAGACCAGCAGCAGCCTCTCCACAACTTTCTTTCAGGTAGATGTAGGGAGCAATGAGGTCTCCCCCCAGCCTCCTCAACAGCTCCAGCTCTTTCAGTCACTCTTCATAATATCTCCCTCTAAAATGTCTATTCAACTTCAACAAAATGCAGTTTCCCATCCAGGCACCTTTCCATCCCATTTATTGTCCCACTGGGACACCAAAGAGCAAGTGAAACTACATGCTCTCTGGATGACAGCCCACAGGCAGCCACTTGCCAATGCCCATCATGGTTTTTGCTTACCTCTTAAACTAATCCACTACCTGAATTGCCTCAAAATCTCAACACATTCTGGGTAGCCACACTGGGAGCAGCCATCATGGAGGAAAATCTTTGCTTTTTGTATTATTTTTTGCTGTTGTTGTTGTCATTGTACCCTCCAGTAAAAAAGAAGAATGAAATAAGTATTTTCAGTTGAGTTTCCTGTGGCTCAGCAATGGTATAGAAGACAAACGACCTCACATGACATTCCTTCTTTCCACTGCTTTTTTAAGCTATAGTTTATCACCTGCATTAAAGTTAAATTCAAAAGTGTCTGTCCAGTCAGAATGTATCTAATGAACAAGAGGCAGAGTCTATAACTCTGCATGTTGAGGTCTGGAAGCCATGCACAAAGTTCACAGCAAGCACACCCCAGCTTAAGCCACCCCTTCCACTCCACACCCCCAGATCCCATTAAAAGCCTTATGTGAATCCCTCAATCATAGAATCACAGAATTGTCAGGGTTGGAAGGGCCCTCAAGGCTCAGCCAGTTCCAACCCCCTGCCATGGGCAGGGACACCTCACACTGCAGCAGGTTGCTCACAGCCACATCCAGCCTGGCTGCAAACACCTCCAGGCAGGAGGCTTCCACCACCTCCCTGGGCAGCCTGTGCCAGGCTCTCACCACCCTCCTGGGGAACAACTTCTTCCTGACATCCAGTCTGAATCCACCCATTTCTAGTTTTACTTCATCCCCCCTCCCCGAGTCCTGTCACTCCCTGACACCCTCAAAAGTCCCTCCCCAGCTTTCTTGGAGCCCCCTGCAGATCCTGGAAGGCCACAAAGATACCATAATGCTACCACGTGAACGCTCAGGTTTCTGAGGCCGTTTAGCTATAGAACAGTTGATTTTGAAGAGTACTATAGATTCATTTCTTATGCAATCATCAGAATCATGGTGATGCAAGCTTTTGTTCTGATTATCTGCAAATGAAACAGAAAACACAAATGTTAATTCTGAATGCAGGTGGACAGAACAGAAAATTAATTTGCTATTACATCTCCTGCTTTTCCATCAAGAGAAAGTAAATTCAATTCTGAATCAGAAGAGCAAAATAACCTCTACCCTCTTGAATCACTGCATGGAGATAGAATTCCAAGTACTTGGAGGCTTTCAGAGAACGAAAGTAGATTGGCAGTAGCTGTTGATAATGCTTCAAGCCTCATCCTCAGCTTGCCAAGGCTGCTCTAGGAAAAGAAATAGTCACTCTCTATCCTGAGTATTAAACCATGTAGCCTGGTGCCTATTTAAATGCATCTGCTTGAGATTTTCAGAGGAATTGAAAGGAATTTAGCAAAAAAAGTGAGAGCATACTGAATTTCAGTGGGATGTTGACACTTCCTTCCATCTCTGGCTACATCATCCCACAGATCAAAAGCAATGTTGAAGTTCTAGCTAGAACCTAGGAAGCCAAAGTAGCTCAGAGAAAATTAGGCACGGGGTTGTTCTCAGAGGTACTCCAAGTGTGAGCTACAATACTTTGCTGGCTGCTACTTCAAGTCAGGATAAAGAGCAGCTTGGTGTGTGTCATGCTGCAGAAACTAGCAAAAACATGGAGCAAGGAAGAGGGAAGATTTAGACTGGAGATGAGGAAGAAATTCTTTACCATGAGGGTGGAGACAGCGGAACAGGTTGCCCAGGGAGATCATAAATGCCTCCTCCCTGGAGGTGTTCAAGGCCTTGAGCAGCATGGTCTAGTGGGAGGTGTCCCTGCCCACGGCAGGGAGCTTGGAACTAGATGATCTTTAAGGTCCCTTCCAACACAAACCAGTCTGTGACTCTGTGATATCCATGGGAAGAAGTGAATATTTTTGCACAGATAAGGTGAAGCAAAAGAAGTAAAGAATCCCTGCACAAGGATGGTGTTTAATTGTGGATCAGCTACCAAGAGTCCAACAATCCTGGTTCTTTATTAATTGACAACCAGATGATTTCTCTCATTGTAAACTTGCTGATAGTTTCTCCGTTGGCTGGTTTTGCCTCAATCTCTTTCCACTGAACTCCAACCAGCTCTTATTCACGCCTTTCCCCTTTGACAAAGCTACTTAGAATCACAGAATCAGTCAGGGTTGGAAGGGACCACAAGGATCATCTAGTTCCAACCCCCCTGCCAGGGGCAGGGACACCCCACACTAGATCAGGCTGGCCAGAGCTTCATCCAGCCTGGGCTTAAACACCTCCAGGGGTGGGGCCCCAGCCACCTCCCTGAACTTGCACATTCAGTACCGCTAGCAAGGCCAGGTGCAACACAGTTGTATATGTGGGGCCTTCGCCAGGCTGAAAGTTCATCTGCCTGTGCTTCCTAGCAAGCACCTTGAGTCCTGTGTCCAGTTCTGGGCCCTCAGTTTAGGAAAGATGTTGAGTTGCTGGATGTTAGGAGGAAGTTCTTCACAGATAGAGATACTGGCCACTGGAATGTGCTGCCCAGGGAGGTGGTGGAGTCACCATCCCTGGAGGTGTTTAAGAAGAGCCTGGATGAGGCACTTGGTGCCATGGTTTAGTTGATTAGATGGTGTTGGGTGATAGGTTGGATTTGATGATCTCAAAGGTCTTTTCCAATCTGGTTAATTCCATTCCATTCCATTCCATTCCATTCCATTCCATTCCATTCCATTCCATTCCATTTCATTCCACTCTACTCTACTCTACTCTACTCTACTCTACTCTACTCTACTCTACTCTACTCTACTCTATTTTATTCTATTCTATTCTCTTCTACTCTATTCTATTCTAATCTAAAGAGGGAAAAGAACCAAGAGCCCTTGGAAAGCTGCATGATGGGCCTTGAGTGGGGAAAAAAAAAGGTAATAAAATAACATTTTCTTCATATATGCACAGCAAGGAAGGAATGGAGTCATGCCACAGACACCAAGAATATTTCTGTGAGATCTATAAAAAAAAAGAGAGAGAGAAAAAAAAACCTCTCATGACCGACGTGTTAAAAGCAGCTGAGAGATCTAAGAGGGCTGGCATGGATGCATCGAAAGTTCCACTACTGATATCATCACTACACCACTTTTTTGTGTAGTTACTCTTAAAAGGCAGTATGAAAAGGTGTCTGTTGCTACAAAAAAGACTTAATACTGTTTGTGTTACCATCGTTTGTGGGCCGTGCACTTGCAGCCCAGAGAGCCAACCAGAGCCTGGGCTGCAGCAAGAGAAGCAGAGCCAGCAGGGCCAGGGAGGGGATTCTCACAGCTCTGGTGAGACCACACCTGGAGTTCTGTGTCCAGTTCTGGAGCCCCCTAGTACAGGAAGGATCTGGAGGTGCTGGAAGGTGTCCAGAGAAAGGCCACGAGGATGGGCAGAGGGCTGGAGCTGCTCTGCTGTGAGGACAGACTGAGGGAGTTGGGGCTGTTCAGTCTGGAGAAGAGAAGGCTCTGAGGAGACCTAATTGTGGCCTTTCAGTATCTGAAGGGGGCTACAAGAAAGCTGGGGAGGGACTTTTTGAGGGTGTCAGGGAGTGATAGGACTGGGGGGAATGGAGCAAAACTAGAAATGGGGAGATTGAGATTGGATGTTAGGAAGAAGTTGTTGCCCAGGAGGGTGGTGAGAGACTGGCACAGGCTGCCCAGGGAGGTGGTGGAAGCCTCCTGCCTGGAGGTGTTTGCAGCCAGGCTGGAGGTGGCTGTGAGCAACCTGCTGCAGTGTGAGGTGTCCCTGCCCATGGCAGGGGGGGTTGGAACTGGCTGATCCTTGAGGTCCCTTCCAACCCTGACTATTCTATGATTCTATGATTTGTATACTGTTGGAAGAAAAATTACATCTTTTGTATGAGTGGATATTTTGTTAGCTCTCTGGATTTCACAAGTGTCTTGATTGATCAGATTTTCTTACTTTTCTCTTTATATTCATCCACCTTAGGCTGAGAGATGAAAATGATGCAGAGGAAAATATAAGGATTGCTCTAAGAGAGCTGAGAGAGTTCTGCAAAGAACAATGCAAAAGCTAAATGTGGAAAATCAGGCTGAGGCTAGAAGGCTGCTGGCAGTGGAGGCAAAGATTGTGTGTGCTTGTTATCATCCTGGTGGAAGAGCAAATCAAGGACATCTTGTAGACTACGAAATAGCTGCAGTGGCTGTGGGCCAATCATGTCATAAACATGAACCTATAGAACCTGAACTGTCATTTATTTTATGTCAATTCAAGTTCCTACTTATTTATTTTCCAGACACAACTACAATGGAAACAATAAAAAGGAAGACTCAACTAGCAGAGGTCTCACCTCTATTTTGTATAATTTGCTGCTTAAAAGCTTACAGAGTAAAACATGTAAATATATGCAGACCTGAGAGTAAGACCTCAGTAAGGAAATTACAGAGTAGGGCTGAGGAAACTACGGGCCATAAACAAGAAAAGCACTATGGCTGCTGAGCACCTAGAAACCTGCCATAAATTGTGGTGGAGGTTCTGCTTCAGTGGATTTAGTATTCTGGAAGAGGTTGGCTTCTGGCTGCACGCAGCGAGGAATTTGCCGGGGCAGGAGATCAGAAGGATTCGCGCTGTGCCCAGCCCAGCTGCAGCTCGCCGTGCTATGAATGGGCGAATCTGTCAGAGTTATTACCCAGTCTTGGCATGCAGATTTTTTTCCCTCAGAAAAGGGGAAAAAAAGGGGAAAAAAAGGAAAAAAAATAGAAAAAGGCATGACTTGAAGAAAGAGGTAGTGGAAATCTCCTCATTATGCTACTGCTTGTAAGATTTCCACTCCGCTGTTTCCAAGGGCTGAATAATTTCAGATGAGACGTGCAATCATTTCCAGTCGGGCCCTCTGTTGATGTACATGAGGCTAGGTCCACTTAGAGTCCTCTCAGGTACCTCGATTTTAAAGGATTTCTCCTTTCAGGTATTTATCCACACCTGACTTCAGAGGTCCTGAATCTTTTCATGCAGTTTTTTGATGAATTCCACTCATTAAAGAAGTCTGGAGCAGGAAAACATTTTGGAATGGAATGGAATGGAATGGAATGGAATGGAATGGAATGGAATGGAATGGAATGGAATGGAATGGAATGGAATGGAATAGAATAGAGAATTAACCAGGTTGGAAGAGACCTGTGAGATCATCCAGTCCAACTTATCACCCAACACCACCTAATCAACTAAACCACGGCACCAAGCACCCCATTCAATCTCTTCCTAAACACCTCCAGGGATGGTGACCACCTCCATGGGCAGCACATTCCAATGGCCAATCTCTCTTTCTGGGAAGAATTTCTTCCTCACCTCCAGCCTAAACCTCCCCTGGCACAGCTTGAGACTGTGCCCTCTTGTTCTGGTGCTGATTGCCTGGGAGAAGAGACCAACCCCCACCTGGCTACAACCTCCCTTCAGGTAGTTGAAGACAGCAACAAGGTCTCCCCTGCGCCTCCTCTTCTCCAGGCTAAGCAACCCCAGCTCCCTCAGCCTCTCCTCACAGGGCTGTGTTCCAAACCCCTCACCAACATTTTTGCCCTTCTCTGGCCATGTTCCAGCAAGGCAGCATCTTTCCTAAACTGTGCTGTGCCTTTGGTGAAGCCTTTTACATGTTGGTTTGGAGCTTTTTATATGCTAGTTTGGAAGATAGAGGACTGAAGGTGAAATTCAGATGCCAAAGCAGAGGTCCTGAATCTTTCCATTTTATTTCTTTGATGAATTCCTCTCATTAAAGGCATCTGGAGCAGGAAATAATTTTGTGTAATGTGTCTTTGGTGGAGCTTTTTACATGTTGGTTTGGGGGACAGAGGACTGAAGGTGAAATTCAGATGCCAAAGTAGAGCTCCTGAATCCTTCCATTTTATTTCTTTCATGAATTCCTCTCATTAAAGGAGTCTGGAGCCGGAAATCATTTTGTGTGCTGTGTCTTTGGTGAAGCTTTTTACATGTTGGTTTGGAGGATAGAGGACTGAAGGTGAAGTTTAGATGCCAAAGCAGAGCTCCTGAATCTTTCCATTTCATTTTTTCATTAATCCCTCTCATTAAAGGCATCTGGAGAAGGAAATCATCTTGTGTGCTGTGTCTTTGGTGGAGCTTTTTACATGTTGGTTTGGAGCTTTTTACATGTTGGTTTGGAGCTTTTTACATGTTGGTTTGGAGGATAGAGGGCTGAAGGTGAAATTCAGATGCCGAAGCAGAGGTCCTGAATCTTTCCATTTCATTTTTTGATGAATTCCTCCCATTGAAGGAGTCTGGAGCAGGGATTAATTTTGTATGCTGTGTTGTTGGTGAAGCTTCTTGCATGTTGTTTTGAAGGATGGAGAACTGAAGGTGAAGTTTAGATGCCAAACTGAATATATAGAATAAAAGTAGAGAAGCCCAGGGTCAGATGTTTGACTGAACTTGGAACCTGTTCAAACGTCCACAGAAAGTGGCCAGATTTTCAAATGCCCAGAGGAGCCAGTGGATGGGAAAACTCCTCAAATGCATGACTGCCTTCAATCAAATCTGAAGTCAAAGGAATAGGGAAGGCTCTCACTAGTCTGCATCTGGAGAGAAATGGGAATAAACTCCTTTCCACTTTCAGTTTTGGTGATTTTTCTGGAACAATTCTTCGTTGCTAAATTCCTTCACAGTTCCCCACAGTACAATTCCATTTTTCCTGAGCCAGGATGATGAAAGGCTGATTAATTCTTTGCAGCTGACTCAGCATTCTCCTGCTGCACACCCCCATTTGCAGGAGAGGAGGCTGTGGTCCTTCTTTGACCAGAAAGAGATAATTCTTTCTTTCCAACCTTTGGTCTATCCTGCATGTCTTGCTAGCTCCTTTTCACATATTTCACAGAGGAAACTACAGCAATTTTTAATTCAGAAGAAAAGTTTCCAGTAAGTGTGTCCCAGTCTGCAAGGGTGAGCTATCTGAAACTTCAGAACAAAAAGCCCCCAACATGCATAACAGCCCCTTGCTAGGAAAACCTGGACTCTGCCAGCTCACAGCAGCCAGGAGCAGGAGAGCACACTGAAGCTGATTTTCATTTGTGTTGAATTTTGAAAGCTACCCATCTTTAAAAACCCAAAGATTCCAAAGATAAACTTTCCAGTTAGAGAGAGAGCCATGAGGATGGTTAGGGAACTTGAGCATCTCCCCTCGGGAGACTGAGAGCCCTTGGGCTGTTGAGTCTGGAGAAGGCTGAAAGGGGATCTGATCAATGTCTATCAATAGCTGAGGGGTGGGGTCAAGCAGAGAGGGCCAAAGCTCTTTTGGGGGGTGTGCAGTAATAAGACAAGGAACAAGAGGTACAAGCTTGAAACAGAAGGTTTCAGCTCAACATGAGGAGAAACTTCTTTACAGTGAGGGTGACAGACCTTAGGAGCTGGCTGCCCAGAGAGGTTGTGGAATCTCCTTCTCTGGACACATTCAAAACCCACCTGGATGCATTCCTGTGCAGACTGCCCTAAGTGATGCTGCTCTGGCAGGGGGGGTGGACTGGATGAGCTCTGGAGGTCGCTTCCAACCTCTAATGCACTGTGATACTGTGATACTGTGTGAAGTATGATTTGGAAGCAGCTTCAATAATCTCTGCTGAGTATCTGACACCATAGCTCTGGGAAAGGTGTGAAATGCCATACTCATCACAACATGATGCTTGATCCACTGTCTAGATATTGTTTTAAAGGTCATCAGCATTATTTGGTTATAGCTGAAGGAAAAATAGGGAGCAGTTTATCTTAGGAAGACATGCACAATCAATAACCACCAAGGTGTTGCCCCAATGAAACCAAATTCAGAAGCATGGGAAACAGTTAGGTCTTCCTAGCAGCAACGTGTCTAACATTCTCCTGACCCATTTCTTCATGAGTCTGGGTTTTAGAATACAGGGCTAAGCTTTTGTCAGCTCTAACTGACATCAAAACCAAGCAGCTATGAGACTTTCCTGACACAATCAAAGCCTCCTGAAAAAAAAATCTGTTGGGAAAAAAAATACAGAAAGTAAGGGGAAAAAACCCAGCTACTATGTGGTCAACCCAGTGAGAAGTAACAGAACTTCTGACATCATGCCAAAAGTAGCTTAAAAGCCCAAAAGAAACAGGTGGCTGCCTTGCACATGTGCATGCTTGCCTTGCCTGTCGGTATCTTCAAAACAGACTAAATCTCTCCACTGCTAAATGTGGAGGTTGACTGCTGTAACACACCTGCAAACAGAGGTCCAGCTGTCTAGGCCATCAGGTCAACATAGCACAGAAGGCTGCCCTCAAAGACATAATCAACCTAAAGGAAAGGCTAGCTTGGAAGATTTTCTTTCAGTAGGAAACAGTTTTGCCTATCCATTTTACTTAGGTGCTTGGGGTTTTTTAAAGCAGCATACAGCCAACTCCAAAAAGCACTAATCTGACAGTTCTGGATTCAAACCTTAGCCTGCATAGAATCATAGGCTTGAGGTGAGGAGAAAGTTCTTCACAGAAAGAGTTGTTGGCCATTGGAATGTCCTACCCAGGGAGGTGGTGGAGTCACCGTCCCTGGAGGTGTTCAAGAGGGGATTGGATGTGGCACTTGGAGCCATGGTTTAGTTAGTCATGAGGTGTTGGGTGACAGGTTGGACTTGATGATCTCTGAGGTCTTTTCCAAGCTTATTTACTCTATGATAGAATGATTTGGGTTGGAAGGGACCTTAAAGATCATCCAGTTCCAACCCCCTGCCGTGGGCAGGAACACCTGCCGCTAGCCCAGGTTGCTCAAGGCTTCATCCAGCCTGGCCATGAATACCTCCAGAGAGGGAGCATCTCTGACCTTCTTAGGCAACCTGTTCCAGTGTCCCTCCACCCTCACTGCAAAGAATTTCTTCCTAATCTCCACTGTAAATCTTCTCTCTTCCAGCTCAAAGCCATTGCTCCTCAACCTGTCACTGCAAGCCCTTGTAAAAAGTCTCTTTCTGGAGCTTCTGGAGGACCCTTCAAGCACTGGAAGGCTGTCCCCCACATCCCCACTTGCTATGCACTTGGGTGGCAAGGGTGGAAGTCACACTACATAGATAAAGTAACGAGCATTCCATGCAGGTAGACTCACAAATAGCTGTTAGCAGCAAGCTATGACCAAACAAGAGCAGCCTGAGGAAATCCTGAGGAATTGTATTGATAATATTCAGCCAAAACTCTATGAACAGATGTGGCAGTTTCAGGCTGATGCTTACAGCTTGAGTAGAAGGTGGTAGAATGTAAATAAAGCACCACTGAATGCAACAGGAAAATAATGATAAGGTCTAGATAATCCCATTGGTCTGATAGCCAACATAAAGGTGGAAGCCTCCTGCCTGGAGGTGTTTGCAGCCAGGCTGGATGTGGCTGTGAGCAGCCTGCTGTAGTGTGAGGTGTCCCTGCCCATGGCAGGGGGGTTGGGACTGGCTGAGCCTTGAGGTCCCTTCCAACCCTGACAATTCTATGATTCAATGGTTCTATGACTTGCATAAATTGCTTTGATTTCCATTACAGAAATGGAGTGTGCACAATGTAATCAGCTTTGATTAATTTATTTGGATTCCCTCCAAAACATTCTGCACACAGACAAAAACCAACCAACCAACCCAAAACACACAAAAAGGATAACAACAACAACAACAAAACCAAACCAACCCCCAAATCCAAGCGTTTCCTAAGGAATCTAGCTTCTCAATGGCACAGAAGGCAAGCAGGTCAGATGTTGTACAAGGCATACAATTATAGGATGTGTCCTAACAAAATGCTGCAAACCATACCACACATTACACTGGGCTCCTGCATACCTGCCATTCACTGTTACCTGAGCCACCTACCTGCTGTAATCACAGCGTTGTGCCATGCGTGGGTGCACAGCATTCAGCCTGCTGACTTCTAGTTCATGACTCCAAGGCATATCAGATATCAGGCTGGTAGATTACTGTATCTGTGTTCTCCTGCCTGTCACACTGAATAAAGGACTTAATATACCCTCGTAGGATTAGGGCTTGATATTTATTTCAGAGAAGGAAAGAGCAGCGTGTATCTTATTAAACTTTTATCCATCCCCAAACTCCCATGTCAGAATTATTTGCCTTTCTAAAACTTTTAAAATATCCTTCTGCAACTATTCACAAGAATTACAAAGGTTTTTTTCTCTTAATATAACATATTCAAGTCACTAATAGTGAAGGTCTGAGGTTGGATTGGATCACAGGATCAGAAGATGTCAGGGGTTGGAAGGGAACTCTGAAGACCATCAAGTCTAACCCCCTGCCAGAGCAGGACCATAGAATCCAGCACAGGTCACACAGGAATGCATCCAGATGGGTCTTGAGAGTCTCCAGAGAAGGAGACTCCACAACCTCTCTGGGCAGCCTGTTCCAGTGCTGTCTGACCCTCACAGTGAAGAAGTTCCTCCTCATGTTGAGGTGGACCTCCTGTGTTGGAGTTTATACCCACTGCCCCTTGTCCTATCAAAGGGTGCAACTGAGCAGAGCCTGCCCATTCCCTCCTGACCCCCAGCCCTCAGATATTTATAAACATTTATTAAATCCCCTCCCAGTCTTCTCCAGACCAAAAATCCACAGGGCCCTCAGCCTCCCCTCCCAAGGCACGTGCTGGACTAATGTTGTTGCTCAGCACACGTGTACGACAATGGCAACAGAATGTTCCTGAGGAACAAGCAAACCTGAGTATGAGGAAAACTAGAATCATGAAGGCAGCATGCTATGCTAATTCAGCTTTCTTGGGTACATTATGATCATAGAATCACAGAATGGTTGGGTGGGAAGGGACAGCCAAAGGTCATCTAGTCCAACCCCCCTGCAGTCAGCAGGGAAATTCTCACTAGATCAGGCTTCTCAGAGCCTTGTCCAGCCTGACCCTGAATATCTCCAGGGATGGGGCCTACCCTCATGGTGCAGAACTTGTTCTTCACATCCAATCTAAATGTGCTCTGCTCTGATTTCAAACACTGTCCCTGGTCCTGTCCCTGCAGGCTTTTGCAAACAGTCCTTCTGCAGCTTCTTGCAGCCCCCTTCGGTACTGGCAGGCTGCTAGTAGGTTTCCCTGCAGCCTTCTCCCCTCTTGGCTGAACACCCCCAGCCCCCCCCCAGCCTGTCCCCATAGCAGAAGTGTTCCAATCCCCTGATCATGATAAGAGCTTTGATTACAGGATGTTGCCACATTTTTTCCCTGGGACCTCTGCTCATTCCGTGCACAAGATGCCTCAGGCTCTGTTTGCTGCATACTATTCAGACCCAGATATGAAGACAGGGCTCTTAATTTCCTTGGGAGGTTTTCTGTGACTTTCTGTGACTTGCAGCATCACAAACATTTACTGTTTTATTTCTCCAAAACCTCTGCAAGTTAAGCATGTGATTCCTTTTACAACATTTCTGGTATAGAATCCTAGAACTGTCAGGGTTGGAAGGGACCTCAAGGATCAGCCAGTTCCAAGCCTCCTGTCATGGGCAGGGACACCTCACACTGCAGCAGGTTGCTCACAGCCACCTCCAGCCTGGCTGCAAACACCTCCAGGCAGGAGGCTTCCACCACCTCCCTGGGCAGCCTGTGCCAGGCTCTCACCACCCTCCTGGGAACAACTTCTTCCTCACATCCATCTCAATCTACCTTTCTAGTTTTGTTCCATTCCCTTCAGCCCTATCACTCCCTGATACCCTCAAAAGTCCCTCCCCAGCTTTCTTGTAGCCCCCTGCAGATACTAGAAGACTAGAATGAGGTCTCCTGGAAATCTTCTCTTCTCTAGACTGCAGAAACCCAAACCCTCTCATTCTGTCCTCATAGCAGAGCAGCTCCAGCCCTCTGCTCATCCTCATGGCCCTTCTCTGGACACCTTCCAGCACCTCCAGATCCTTCATGGAACAGAGGCTCCTGAACTGGACACAGTGCTCCAGGTGGGGCCTCACTAGAGCAGAGCAGAGGGGGAGAGTCACCTCCCTCAACCTGCTGGCTCTGCTTCTCTTGATGCAGCCCAGGATGTGATTGGCTTTCTGGGCTGCAAGTGCACACTGGATATAAGTGATCCTGCTACACTGGTATAAGTGATCCTGCTCGGGCAGGGGATTTGGACTGGATAATCTCTAGAGGTCCCTTCCAGCCCCTAACATTCTGTGATCCTGTGTGGTGTAGAGAAATAAGGCATAAAGGTTAAAGCTGAGAGAAAAGCCTTCATTTTGGTTGCCATTGAGATGTCTACATCTTAATGTTTCAGAATGCATGGTACAGAGGCTTGCTTCATGCTGCCAAATGCTTCTCCCCTTCACTTTACCTGGCACCACTTTGCCAGGCAAGCATCAGAGTTCCAGCATCACAAAATGAGAAAAACACAAGGAGTAGCCAGCTGTATAAAACCTGAGTTAAATGGCACAGCCAGTGTCCTGGATCTGAAAGAAGCAGAACAGGCAGAAAGGGAATTATCTTCTCAGATCTCTTGCCTTAATTTCTTTTTCTTTGTGGTTTTCACATCTCATTCACCACACAACTGTACAGCCAAAGAACTGCAGAAGATAAGATCCTAAACAACATAAACCCAACTCCCTAGGGTAAGGCTATCTGGCACACTAAAGTTCTCTGATTTTTCAGGCTCCATCAAGGAGAGTACTGCCAAGATTTTCTGCTTCATGGCTCCTTGCACATTCTGTGAAGAGCTGCCTTTAGGGCACCTCTAAGGTATCCTTACTTTTTGGATGCCTAAGTCCATCCCTTCTTGGGGAGTCAAGTACACTGCATGAAACATGGCCCCGTGGAAACACAGAATAAAACTGTCCTGCTAATAGCTGTGTCCTAAACCAGAGGCTGATCTGATCAGCTGAGACTGAGTAACTAATCTTGGGCACTTACTAACTTCTGACTGCCTGGCTTTGCAAGGCTGATTTTTATGTGAGTTCTAGATTCTTCTTTTAAGGCAACAGATTAACAAAAAGTGATTCTGAAAGAGACAATGCTCCCTGGAAAAATCCATACCTATTCATTAATTCATGTAGATTGGATCTTAGGAACAAGTTCTTCAGTAGGAGGGTGGTGAGACTCTGGAACAGGTTGCCCAGGGAGGTTGTGCATGCCTTGTTGAAGGGCAGGTTGGATGAGGCCTTGAGCAGCTAGGTCTAGTTGAGAGGTGTCCCTGCCCATAGTGGGAAGGTTGGAGGAGATGATCTCTGAGGTACCTTCCAACCTAGGATTGTGTGATTCTCTGATTAATGACAGTTTTAAGCAACTGAAAACACAATAGTCTGAAGGGAAGCCTCAAACTAACTCAGCTGCAGGCAGCATTTCTGGCTCCACCTACAAAAAATCCTTGTCACGTTCACATACATCAGTTTGTCTCCTTTGATCCAGATTTTTTGTGTCATCTGGCACCAAAGGGCCAGAAATTGGGCAAACTTCCCCAGATGTGAACTTCTTCACTGCGGTGTGTAGTGCCAGCACCCTGCAAATGAAGGAGGTGCATGGTTGTGGCTCTGCTGCTCCTTGGCTATTGATAGATCTTCCCTGCAGAGCCACTATCAACCAGTGGAGTGTGAAAAGCAGTCCTGGAGCTATTTGCAGATGTTTCAAGATAACACAAAGGTATCTGCAAAGTCGAGGTGTCGTTACCAATTCATAGCTTGTCCATCACTGTGGAGAGGAATTTTCTTTTCTCTGGAAAATGTTTATCTGAAGACTTCCTAAAGAAAAGAATAAACATGCCAGTGCCAAAGGTGGAGCTCCTGGTCAAAGTGAGTACAGCTCTTCTATAATTTATACACTGTTTTGAAGCCAGATTTACTGTTTATTGATTATGTTTGGGTGTACAGAGCCTGAGACAAAGCTGAAACATGTCAGGAGAAGTCATTTGAGTTTGCTCTACTCCCTAATACAAGCACAAGCATGAACAAATTTAGTCATAGCCCTGGTTGTGCTTTACCACTTGAGTCCTCCACATCAGATCCTCCATTGCCATGGCAGATATCAGGAAGCCAGACTGACCTTTCTAAACGTGCCTGAGTCTACAGCATGGATGCATAGAGAGCACAGCATGGTTAAACTGCTTTTGAACAAGATAATCAAGGCAGGAGGGAGTCTCTCTCCGACCAGAATAGCCAAGGCAGTGACAGTCAAAATCTTTATTCTCAGTCTCCTACATCACAGATACATGCCCTAAATAGGACTGTATTAGCACTTCTGAAGCTGCTGAAAATCTGCCTGTGTGGGTGAACAATTTTTTTTAAACCTTGAGGATGTTCCAGTGCAGAAAGGGGGGGAGGGGTGTATTCTGAAAATCAGGTAAATTTTCCATGGTTTCTACTTTTCCTTGTTCCTTTTACAAGCTGAAACACTCAAATATTTTGGAGTTTGAAGGGTGCAATGTCATAAAGCTCTCTAAAGTTTGAAGGGTGCAATGTCATAAAGCTCTCTAACCATCCAAACATGTAGAAGACACTTATAGGCTAAGAAGGATGGTCCTTAGAGTCACAGAATTGCTAGGGCTGGAAGGAATCTCAAGGAGTATCCAGTTCCAACCCCCTCTGCCATGGGCAGGGACACCTCACACTACAGCAGGTTGCTCACAGCCACATCCAGCCTGGCTGCAAAAACCTCCAGGCAGGAGGCTTCCACCACCTCCCTGGGCAGCCTGTGCCAGGCTCTCACCACCCTCCTGGGGAAGAACTTCTTCCTAACATCCAATCTCAATCTACCCATTTCTATTTTTTTGCCAGAATTCCCCAGGGGTCCCTGACACCCTAAAAAGTTCCTCAGCAGCTTTCTTGTAGCCCCCTTCAGATACTGGAAGGCCACAATTAGGTCTCCTGGGAGCCTCTCTTCTCCAGACTGAACAGCCCCAACTCCCTCGGTCTGTCCACAGCAGAGAGCAGCTCCAGCCCTGCTCATCCTCGTGGTCCTTCTCGGACACCTTCCAGCACCTCCAGATCCTTCCTGTACTAGGGGCTTCAGAACTGGACCCAGTGCTCCAGGTGGGGTCTCACCAGAGCAGAGTAGAGGGGGAGAATCATCTCCCTCGACCTGCTGGCTTGAAATTTCTTGCTTTGAAATCTCAGTTCATCACCCAAACATCTGAGCTTGGCTCTGTCTCTGCCATCATTCGTCTGTGTAATCATATTATTTAATCATAGAAGGCCTTTAGGGATACACTTTGCATGAAAGGAACCTTCTAAAGTCTTGAACTGGTAATCAAATAGCAGCAGCTTGGTTTCCGTTGACAGTCATGCTTTGACCCCTCTTGTATGCCAGATTAAGAGCTAATGCCAACTACTGACCTCTTACCTATTTGTTACAGCATGTCATGATCCTTAAACCACAGCACACAACAAAATGATAAATACAATTTCCTGAAGTCAAAGTCTGGGTGGCAAAAGCACTGTGAAGGAGGAAATGCAAATAACAAACTGCAGTCTATATGTTGTTTAGCTTAGCAATACATATGACAACAATAATCACATCACTGTCAGATGAGATGCAGTGTACAGCAGCAGCTGAAATCTACCATTTAAAGTCTGAGGAAATGCAGCTTGGAAATCACCTCATTGTTTATTTCTAGGCATGAAATCATATCTCAACCATTGACCTAATGGAAACAGAAAGGGGGTTTGCAATTTAACTCAAACACATACCGACAATGATAATTTATTCATTAATGACAACTAATAAGCCAACCCCCACAGCAAACAACTGCTCTGGTTTCCCTTAACTCACTGCTGTGTAGAAAGGCAAAAACACAGCTTCATGAACTTCTAGGGACATGGTTTAGTGTTGACCCTTCAGTGCTGGGTTGAAGGTTGGATTGGGTGATCGTGGAGGTCTCTTCCAACCAGATATGTTCTGTGATTCTGTGGTTCTGTGAGCTGTGGTTCTGTGATTTCTGACTCTGTGGTTCTGTGATTCACTCCATGACTATTTTGTGCTATGCAGAATATCTCATTGATCAGGTTCTTTGTGGCCCAACGTGTCAAGACTTTTTCTATTTCAGTAGCTAAACTAAACTTGGAGCTTCAAACTTCTCCGAGCTCCCTTCTAAACTAAGCTGTTCTATGATTCTGTGATATTTGCTTGTGCTTTAGATTCCACACTTCATTCCACCTGTCTATAGAGCCTATGCCATACCTGCAAATCCCATGGGGGTGGTCTAAAAGGGCACTAGGAGCCTGTGCTTGGTAACAATTTCCTTCTCCAGTAGCCTTAGGGTGAATGTGTGGTTTACCCTTCCCTTGAGCAGGACATGTTTCTGTTCATCATTCCATGGGATGAGAAAAGGAAAATCACTCTCACCCATTGGTATACAAATGGGATGGCTGTATGCATCCTTAAGAGAGTCTAAAACCAAACTGCCATTTAACAGTGCTGGGAGGGGGCAGGGGAGTTATTGATGCTTTACTGAGCTCATTGCATCATTTTAATTCAGTAGTCTGAAGAAGAAAATAAACAACAGTTATTTTAAAAGACCTAATTCTTTCAGCTTCTTTCTGAGGAGAGTAAGCGAAGATCTGAGTGGATCCTGACTTACACAAATTGATGCTACTGCTTGACATACCTCTGCTTAGCTGTTATGATTTAGTCCTGCTTGACTGAACCAGCTTTTAAAAGCTCAGGTTGTTTCCAAATTACCTGCTTAAGGCTAATTCCAGCATGCTCTGCTCCTTGCTGCTGCTGCAGTTCCCTGGAGCTATGCTTCCTGGACTTTTAGGGACTCTTGCTCTTTGCTGTCATCGTCCTCCTCCTCCTCCTCCACAGCTGTGCTTCCAGTTGCCTCCTTTGTGCTGCTATGATATACCTTGCCCTCAATCTGGCAATCATTTGATATTTCATGGAATCATAGAATCAACAAGGTTGGAAAAGACCTCAAAGATCATAAAGTCCAACCCAACATCTCATGGCTAACTAAACCATAGCTTCAAGTGCCACATCCAATCCTTTTTTGAACACCTCCAGGCATGAGGACTCCACCACCTCCCTGTGCAGCACATCCCAATGGCAAATTACTCTTTCTGGGAAGAACATTCTTCTCACCTGCAGCCTAAACCTCCCCTGGTGCAGCTTGAGTCTGCAGAAGCCATAATATCACAGTGTCCTGGCTAGAAGTGTATTTGTTTCTTTTCTTTACCTGGTTGGTTTTAAAGTACTTTCAAAGTCAGTACTTTTAATGTCAACTATAATCAGCCACTGACAACTGTGATGGACAATGGACAATTAAGGCTGAGATGAGCAACTTGAGGTCTTCTGGTAGAGAGGCTGAATGTCCTCTTTCAAAGTGTCACTCCCCAAACAGCTTATGATTCATTGCAGCCTCCTTTGTCTTAATTATTTCTTGTAATTATTGGTTTTTGCTGATGTAAGTCATGTGAGTACAGGATGTAAACTACAGCACAGGAGGTTCTGCCTCAATGTGAGGAGGAACTTCTTCACTGTGAGGGTCTCAGAGCACTGGAGCAGGCTGCCCAGAGAGGTTGTGGAGTCTCCTTCTCTGGAGACTTTCAAGGCCTGTCTGGACGTGTTCCTGTGTGGCCTGTGCTGGATTCTATGGTCCTGCTCTGGCAGGGGGTTGGACTCAATGTTCTTCAGAGGTCCCTTCCAACCCCTAACATGCTGTGTGATCCTGTGAAGTGAGCTTCCTACTCTTGAGATAACACCAAGTTACACTAGACACTGTAGTGAAACCAAACTATCTTAAACTAGAGACTCTATTCCTCACATAGCCATCCCCACCTCTGATGAGTCAGGATTATAATTAGACCCACCCTAGCAAAGGTCTGTTGTGACTCCGGTGGCTGTTCTCATGAATCTCACACCAATGTCTGCAGGATTTGCTTTACAGAGGGTATGAACATCCACCTTTCCCTTGATTACTTTTTTTTCCTGTGCCAGTTAGACTCTGAGAGCTTGATTCTGCAAGAAGCAAACCATCTTTTCCTTACTCAGAAAGATGTTTTCTGTAAGTGTTCGAAGTCAAGTAACAGCCACTCGGAGGTTCATCTTCTTAAGCACATATGCAAGACTTCTGAGGGGTCGTGCTGGAAAATCTCAGCAGTTCATAGGAAAGAGTAAGGGATTATGACTAAGTTTTTAAAGTAAGAAATCAGGACTGCGTCGATTAGAATCAATTCCAGGTCTTCTTCCATTCTTCTTTCACCTAGGAAAACATATTCTGATCATTCACAGGTTCCCTAAGCAAAGGAAAAACAAAACAAAACAAAACAAAAGCATTCTCACCTATTTTGCACCGTTTCAGGCACTCCAAGAGCTGTTCCTCCACTTCTCCTGTCTATTCAATCCGAGTGAAAACCGTAAAATGAAGCTGAGTAATTCTGGCACCCAAAGAAAGTGCAAGGAGAGACTTTTTGAACAGCCAGAGGACACAAAAGCACGCTGCTTTATTATACTCTTTGTCATTCCGATTTTAACAATAACAATAAGTATATTAATCACCAGCACCACTGAAGTTTTTGTGGGCAATTAGCATTTCAACACCCTCTCCCTCGGCCGGGGTGGAGCCGTCGGCCTCTATTGTGAGCTGCTCTTCGCTGTGGTGCAAGAATGGAAGGTTCCATGATAGCGCTTTGGAAACTGGTGGTGCTTCAGTCCTCAAGTGGGGAGCCCAAGTTTCTCGCTCTGTTTGTTTATTTGTTCCCCTTCTCGTACTTCTGCCGCGTTAACTCATGGAAATTGCTCCAGGACAGATTTAAATCAAACCAGGCAGTTTCCTTCTTATTTTTTTTCCTCTGTAACTAGTAAGATTTGTTTAAAAGGTGCTGCTGCTGCTGCTTCTGCTGCTGGAGGAGGAATATAAGGCATGTCTGGAATGTTTGTTTGCTTGCACCCTTTTGTTAGGAGGCAAGGCTTTGCCTGATGCAAACCTCCAGTGCCAGTGGCTGAGCCTCTGAATAATTAAAATAATAGTGGCTTGAAGATGGGTTATTCTACTTCTCAATAAAATAAAGTGTGCCTGCTATTAATGCAGTGGTTGCTAAAGATGAACCTCGTGCTTTACTGGACTTCTGAAGACCCACATTGCACAAGCACACACACAGACCCGTAAATGGGTCCTAGGATTGTGCCTCAGCAACTTGAAAAACGTTTGCATTTCTTCAGTGCTGGTTGCATTGTGCTTGCCCAAGCAGAGAAGTCCTTTCTGGTTAATCCTACCCAGTTCTGTGACTTGCCCATCCCACGGGGGTTTGGTGTGTGGAGGTTATTTGTTCTATTAATCAGGAGGTTCCTAAATTCTAATCCTTGGTAAAGCACTGGATTGCCATCTGACCCTGGCAAGTCACTTGACCTCCTTTTTGCCTCAGTCAATCCAGCTGGAAAATTGGGTAAAAAAAAAAAACAACACAACAGGATTTTACTGCAAAACAGATGCTGCATGTGAGAGAAGGCTCCTCTTGCATACAATAAAATCAAGAGTGAGGCTAAAAAGACAACTTCTGCAGAGGGCAACTTTCTGGACTCTACTGATCTGTGTTACACTTAGCAGTTTGGTAGGAGATTTATCAAAACAGCTTCTCTGACAGAACAATGTGTGCTGATGCAACATCTAGGCAAGCAGTTCTGTTTCACTTGCAAGACCACATTGCTTTCTTCATTTAGTCATTTACATTGGCTGCTTCCTGATGTAGGAGGAATGAGGTAATGAAGGGACTAGACGTGGGTATTATATCTGAATGAGCCAGTAACATGCCATGGGCCAGATTCTCTGGCTTCCTCTACTCTGCCTCACAGTTCCTATGGGAAAGGAAAAGAAAAGGAGAAGGAGAAGCCTCCTGCTTGGGGAGGCAAACTGAGTCTTTCTGAACCCTGCACCTTGGCAGCAAAAGGGAAGTTTGTGCTCCTAAGTTCTTCTGCTACTCATCGTTTTTCACTCCGAGTGCCTGCTAATCACTTCACTAGTGATGCAATTGGCGTTATCTAGGAAAATAGATCAAGTTTCGCTGGGGCCTGGGGTGCCAAATGTCTTTCTGATAGACTTAACAGAACTCTGCCACTGTATATGGAGAGTAGAGAAAACCAAATTTGACTCAGTACAGATGCCATCACCTAAGAGTGCAACAAGTGGGCAGTGGCAACTAAGTCTGTGGCTTGACTGGATATGACATGTCCCAGTGGAGGCCAGGGACAAGCAGAGTCCCTCAGGGATCAGTCCTGGGACCAGGCTTGTTCAACATCTTTGTGGGTGACATGGACAGTGGCAGTGAGTGCACCCTCAGCAAGGTTGCTGATGACACCAAGCTGTGTGGTGCAGCAGACAGCTGGAGGGAAGGGATCCATCCAGAGGGACCTGGACAGGCTGGAGAGGTGGGCACAGGCCAACCTCAGGAGCTTCAACAAGACCAAGGGCAGGGTCCTGCAGCTGGGTTGAGGCAATCCCAGGCACAAATCCAGGCTGGGCAGGGACTGGCTGGAGAGCAGCCCTGAGGAGAGAGACTTGGGGGTGCTGGTGGAGGAGAAGCTCCCCAGGAGCTCTCAGGGTGCACTTGCAGCCCGGAAAGCCAATCAGAGCCTGGGCTGCAGCAGAAGTGTGGCCAGCAGGGCAAGGGAGGTGATTCTACTCAGCCCTCTACTCAGCTCTGGTGAGACCCCACCTGGAGTACTGCCTCCAGTTCTGGAGCCCCTACTACAAAAGGGATCTGGAGGTGCTGGAAGGTGTCCAGAGAAGGGCCACGAGGATGAGCAGAGGGCTGGAGCTGCTTTGCTATGAGGACAGACTGAAGGAGTTGGGGCTGTTCAGTCTGGAGAAGAGAAGGCTCTGAGGTGACCTCATTGTGGCCTTCCAGTATCTGAAGGGGGCTACAAGAAGGCTGGGGAGGGACTTCTTAGGATCTCAGGTAGTGATAGGACTAGGGGGAATGGAATGAAGCTGGAGGTGGGGAGATTCAGGCTGGAGGTGAGGAGGAAGTTCTTCCCCATGAGAGTGGTGAAGCCCTGGAATGGGTTATCCAGGGAGGTGGTTGGGGCCCCATCCCTGGAGGTGTTTAAGCCCAGGCTGGATGAGGCTCTGGCCAGCCTGCTCTAGTGTGGGGTGTCCCTCTCCATGGCAGGGGAGTTGGAACTGGAAGATCCTTGTGGTCTCTTCCAGCCCTGACTGATACATCCCCAAAGAGAATAAGAGATCATAGGTAACTTGAGGGCCCATGACGAACAGATCATTTGCTCCTCCATGCACTTTATACATTGCAAGAAACTTCACTTTTTTTGTCTTTGTTGTAGCAGTTCCTTCTGCTGTGGCTTAGGCTTCCATAATTATTAAATCCCTTACAGCTCTGTCTGATTTCAGTGAGTTCAGCCTCACTGTCAGTGAGGTGGTTTTTTTTGAAGTCATGATCCCTGTTTAAATAAGCAAATAGTGATTAGATCTTGGGTGTAGGGTGTTAAGTTCTAGGGAAAGAAAGGACAAATGAGAAAAGGAGGGAAAATTTTAAAAAGGAAAAAGGAAAAAGGACCATAAAAAATAAAAAAGATAATAAGAAGAGAAGGGGAAAAAAAGAAATAAAAAGAGTCCTCTATATCCTTAGAATCATTTAGATTTGAAAGCAGATGTTAAATGATGGAGGATTGCCTCAAAACAAATTAGAACAGAAAGGTTGCAGACTTTGAGAAGCAGAACTACCAATTTTCACCAAAGTAACTGAGCAGGTATTAATTCTCATAGGTACAGGAAGAAAACAATAATTAAAGGAGACAATCAGATTTTTTTTATATATATATATTTATAGGACAGTTGTTTTCTCCCTCCTCCCCCCCCACCCCCAGTTCTTTCCAGTGTTGCTGTCTTCATCTTGGTGACAAGGGTTCCGTATTTCTTCTTACTAATTGTCCCTGACAATAGGTTGGCAGCATTCCCTAAGAAAATATCTTGGTGGTGTTTTAGGTCAGCCTCACACTCAGGGAAGAAAAGGGGCATTGGTAGGGAGTCTTTGTTTCTTGCCATTAAAAATAATACAGAGAAGTACTTTTCCTTTGATTCCATAGCAAGAATGTCTATTGGTTGTGCACAGGGCACAAAAAGTGCACACAAAAAAAGGGGGCTGGAACATAAGCCCTATGAGGAGAGGCTGAGGGAGCTGGGGTTGCTTAGCCTGGAGAAGAGGAGACTGAGGGGTGACCTTATTGCTCTCTACAACTACCTGAAGGGAGGTTGTAGCCAGGCAGAGGTTGGGCTCTTCTCCCAGGCAGCCAGCACCAGAACAAGAGGACACAGTCTCAAGCTGCACCTGTGGAGGTTTAGACTGGATGTTAGGAAGAAGTTCTATACAGATAGAGTGATTGCCCATTGGAATGGGCTGCCCGTGGGGGGTGGTGGAGTCACCTGCATTGGAGGTGCTCAGGAGGAGACTTGATGGGGTGCTTGGTGCCATGGTTTAGTTGTTTAGGTGGGTTGGACATGATGATCTTGAAGGTCTCTTCCAACCTGGTGTATTGTATTGTATTATTGTAAATACACTGTGGCTGCATTCAGCCTGCTTCTCCCTACAGAAAGTAACTTTTAGCTGGTAGATGAATGATCTCACATGCCTTTGAATGTTATCTCTCGTATCCTTTTAGAACCATAGAATCAACCAGGTTGGAAGAGACCTCAGAGATCATCCAGTCCAACCTAACACCTCCTCACAACTAAGCCATGGCTTCAAGTGCCACATCCAAGCCTTTCGTCACCACCTCCAGGGATGGTGACTCCACCACCTCCCTGGGCAGCACATTGCAATAGCCAATTACTCTTTCTGGGAAGAACTTTCTGCTCACCTCCAGCCTAAGCTTTCCCTTGCACAGCTTGAGACTGTGTCCTCTTGTTCTGGTGCTGCTTGCCTGGGAGAAGAGACCAACCCCCACCTGGCTATGACCTCCCTTCAGGTAGCTGTAGAGAGCATTAAGGTCTCCCCACAAAGCCCCACTGAATAAGTACCAACTAAAGAATGTTTCTATCACATGTCAGCTCATATATGAAGGCATTAAAGTAGCTTTAAAAAAATTCAGCTGGGTGTTTTAGAGTGAAATCTCTCTGCCCCATCCTCCCCCCTGCCTAAGCTGCCCCTGCTGCCTCTGCCTCGTCCTCCCCCCTGCCTAAGCCGCCCCTGCTCCACCACCACCATTTTTGCAGCTATCCCAGAGCCAGGGGCAAGACCCTCAACCAGCCAAGATACCACCCAGAGAATCTCAGCCCCAGCAGCAGAGCCCAGCCAGCACCCGTGGGTGACATTGGAGTAGCAATCAATGTTGGCCCTAACAACCGGGGGGCCACCAGGCCCCCCGGCCTTTGTTGTCACCACCACCATCACCCAGTGCGCACCAGGGGCACTCACCAGCGATGAGAGGAGGATCCTCAGCCCAGATGGGCTCAGCTTAGGGCTGCTGCCTCTCCTAGAGGGGATTAAATAGGGGAAAGGGTGGGGAGGGCAAAGTGGCCACACCTGGGGTGAGAAGAGAGACTCCACCAGAGCCCAGGTGCTCTGGGATTTGAGGGGGAAAAGGGAGAAATTGGGTGGGTGGGGAGGAAAAGGGGCAGATATGGCAGGAAAAGGGAGGTGGTGGTGAAAGATGATGTTAACATATGTTTATTTTTCACAAATCTTCCATAATGTACAACTGCAGTTCCTGGTTTGCTTTGCCTCCATGCAAAAAAACCCAAACCCATCAATACTTTGTAAAACAAAGCACAATGGTGGCCATTGCAATGAAATCTTCCCATCTTTATCATTTTGCTTGGTGAGAAAACCTGTGTTTTTCAGGTCAAGATAACAAGTTTTAACCAAAAAAGAAGTTCTGTAAGAATGACTTTTTAATTTCCCCCTGGATACCAACAGACATCCCCAGGATGACTGAGGGACTGGAGCACGTGCTGAGAGCCCTGGGGGCTTTTTAGTATGGAGAGGAGAAGACTGAGAGGGGATTTAATAAATGTTTATAAATACCTGAGGGCTGGGGGGCAGGAGGGAGGGGACAGGCTCTGCTCAGCTGCACCCAGGGATAGGACAAGGAGCACTGGATAGAAACTCCAGCAGAGGAGGTTCCACCTCAACATGAGGAGGAACTTCTTCACTGTGAGGGTCACAGAACCCTGGAACAAGCTGGCCAGAGAGGCTGTGGAGTCTCCTTCTCTGGAGACTTTCAAGACCTATCTGGATGTGTTCCTGTGTGACCTGTGCTGGATTCTATGGTCCTGCTCTGGCAGAGGGGTTGGACTTGATGATCTCCAGAGGTCCTTTAAAACCTTTAACATCCCATGAGCCTGTGATCCTATGACAGAAGTCCTGCCTTTGGACATCACCCTCTTTGATCTCTGCCTCTGGTCTTGCTCATGTGCTGCTGGTGACTCTTACACATCAGTCAGAGTTTGTCTGATGCTAGTTATTTGGTATATTTTCCCAGTGGATCCCTGAACCATACGTTTCCATGTGTTTACAATGGTTTTCCTTCTTACCACTGAGACCTATTACTCATTTTTATCATCTGCCTCTTCATGACAATATTAAGAAGGGGAGAAGGTGTGAGCACGAAGATGTGGGCATGGATGCTTATTCTTTCCAGGTATCACAGAATGACTGGGAAAAATTTTACATTTCTTGATGAAAACCCAGGGCTCAGTCCTGCATTTTAATTTGATGCAGAATTACTGACAGGGTAGGGGTTGTTTGTGTACTTCCAACAAGCTTCCTTGACTACTGTTTCCTTCCAGTTTTCTTTCAGAAGTTTAGGTAGTTGCTACTGGTAACATGTTCATAGAAGCATAGAATTGTCAGGGTTGGAAGGGACACCAAGGATCAGCCAGTTCCAACCCCCCTGCCATGGGCAGGGACACCTCACACTGCAGCAGGTTGCTCACAGCCACATCCAGCCTGGCTGCAAAAACCTCCAGGGATGAGGCTTCCACCACCTCCCTGGGCAACCTGTGCCAGGCTCTCACCACCCTCATGGGGAAGAACTTCTTCCTAACATCCAATCTCAATCTACCCATGTTTAGTTTTGTTTCATCCCGCCCAGTCCTATCACTCCCTGACACCCTCAAAAGTCCCTCCCCAGCTTTCTTGTAGCCCCCTTCAGATACTGGAAGGCCACAATTAGGTCTCCTCAGAGCCTTCTCTTCTCCAGACTGAACAACCCCAACTCCCTCAGTCTGTCTCCACAGCAGAGCATCTCCAGCCCTCTGCTCATACTTGTGGCTCTTCTCTGGACACCTTCCAGCACCTCCAGATCCTTCCTGTACTAGAGGCTCCAGAACTGGACACAGTGCTCCAGGTGTGTTCTCACCAGAGGGGAGGAGAGGGGGAGAATCACCTACCTCAACACGCTGGCCACAATTCTCTCGATGCTGCCCCAGGATAACAATTGGCTTTCTGGGCCAATGTTCTGCTGAGCAAAATGAGAACCAGTTCATGTTCTTGCATTTAACCTGAACAGAGTCATCAAGTGAGACCTGAGGGTGTTTGACCCTCTCTGGGTCAGGCTCTGTGGAATAAGCAGTGAGCCCCAATATCCAACTTCCTTGTCTTCCTGATAACCTGCCTGCATTCACAGTATTAATTTGTGTCCAGCTCTGGGCCCCTCAATTTAAGAAGGACATTGAGACACTTGAATATTTCCAGAGAAGGGCAGCAAAGCTGGGGAGGGGTCTGGAGCACAGCCCTGTGAGAAGAGGCTGAGGGAGCTGGGGTTGCTTAGCCTGGAGAAGAGGAGGCTCAGGGGAGACCTTCTTGCTCTCTCCAACTCCCTGAAGGGAGGTTGTAGCCAGGTGAGGGTTGATCTCTTCTCCCAGGCAACCAGCACTAGAACAAGAGGACACAGTCTCAAGCTGCACCAGGGGAGGTTTAGGCTGGAGGTGAGGAGAAAGTTCTTCCCAGCAAGAGAGATTGGCCATGGGAATGTGCTGCCCAGGGAGGTGATGGAGTCACCATCACTGGAGGTGTTCAAGAAAGGCTTGGATGTGGCACTTGGAGCCATGGTTTAATAGTCAGGAGGTGCTGGGTGACAGGTTGGACTCGATGATCTCTGAGGTCTTTTCCAACCTTATTGATTCTATGATTCTGACAAAACTCACCTTAGACTCAGGACCAACCTCAAAGGGAAAAGAAACCCCTCCTCCACTTTCCTGGGGGGAAGTATTTTCTGGGTTCTTCTGCAACATTTTAACTTTGTCACTTTCTTGGGAAAAAAAACCCACAACTGTATTTTCTGTACTTGATGCAACACTGGGCTGCCCTTCACCCAACTGATTTCTGTTTATAATTTCTCAGTAATTAAATAATCTCTGTCTGATTATGTGCATGTATTAAAAAAAAAACCCAGAACATATGAGCATGTATTGTTCTCAGCTATCAGGTAGAATTTTTCTATCAACAGTCAGTAAATTACATTGGGTGGTGGGTTTTTTTTTTCCTCCTCTCTTTTTTTTTTTTCCCTCCTTTTTTCTTGATCAAGCAAGCAGTATGTCAGCACAGGGTAAAAAAAAAAAACCATACTGCCTGTTTAAGTTAGAGTTCTTCCAAGTGCCTCTTTCACTGTCTCAGAGAATCGATGGGGTTTGGGATCCTGTTCTGTCTCTTTTCCTTTGCTGGCATATTTCTATTTAAAGTCTCACTGCCTGCTAAAATGCCTCTCTTTAATGGCTCTAGCTGGGGTAGTTTCATCTCCTGTGAAAAAAAGATGAAGGCTTCATGTAAGAAACAAGCAGATAACATCTCCCTCACAACTGGTTCTCAGGACCACATCCACTATTTGGAGAGGTGACTGTGCTAGCCGTTGGATCAAGCCTTTACTTGATGCAAAGATCTCCTGAAGGAAGATGTGACTAATGCTGAAAGCAAAAGACCTGCTCCCATGCTGTTATTTCCATCAGCATTGTGGCTAGTGTTCATATCTTACTTTTCTTTCAAAGTGCCTTCCACCACACCAGCAGAAAGTGTCCTTTATATCCAAATGTGGTTTGGGGCAAGCTGCAGTGATTACAGAGGCAACGTCATGTAAAGTATTAGCATGATTAGACTGCCACATCTTAAATATCACAACGTTCCCAGTGCTATATATTCCTGGCAGTGCCCCTGTGAAGGAAGTAGTTTGTGTGTTGATGGAGACCATGCAAATTGTTCTGTCTGAAGGAGCTCGTGCACAATCAACCTATTTGAGAGGAGAAAAAAATGGATTCCCTCTGCTCTGTGTCATGCTGTCACTCAAACCACACCTAAATATCAGTAGGAGACTGAAAGTGGAGGGAACTGTTGGTTTTGGATAGCGATTGTTATGCAGCGTACATCCAGATCCTGAGCTCAACGGCGCGAGCGTGGCACCGAGACTCCGCTGACGCAGCCTAAACACTCCAGGTTGACACCACAGGAATGGCCCTGACTGCCCACACCGGCACCTGAGAAAGAGAAAAGTACCTAAAATGGTTTGTGTAAGTGCCTGTGGAATTTTGGAGGAGCACTGTCTGCTTTGCCTGCTTCTCATTGGTATTTTACAGCTATTTAAAGGAAGCTCCCGGCGTTGTCAAAGCAAATTAACTTGTTCTTTGAAAATCAATCTTCTTCTTCTCCTTTTTTTTTTTCCTTGAGGTGTATACTGTATACCCTCACACATTTATTATTTATTTATTTATTGCCACTGATGGCTTGACACCTTTTTTATCTCCAGGAACAACAAAGCCACGTATAATTCCCTGCAATTGTCTTTTAAGATATGAAGGGGACTAAAAAGAAAACCCCAAACAACAACAACAAACAAAGAAAACACAAACCCTAATTTACAACACAAATATATTAGGGTTGTTGGTGGTTTTTTTTTCTTTTTCATATAAAAAAGCATCACATGTATTGATCAAAATGACTTTCTTTGCAATATTTGATGCTCAAAAGAGAACTAATTGTATTACATGTTATAAGTGTTATATTATCCAGCTCAAGCTGTGCCAAACAGGAAAATTGACAAGGGAGCATCTAGGCTGGAGTTGCAAACCTCCAAGTTGTAATCAGCTAACAGCATCTACACAGCTGAAGTAAATATTGTCCTAAAGGACCTTCTCAGGTGCTGCCTAAGAGGGGGTTGGATATATCTGCCTTAATCTTGATGCAGATTAAAACCACCTTCCGCACCGAGCTTCCAGTTTGCTACCTCTCGGTTTCCAAACAGCTTTGCTAGGGCTCGGCAGCCTTTGCACGTAACGAAACTCTTACTCTTCTAATTCAGGCCCCTGAAGTGGGACAGTTTAAGCTAAAGCACAGCCACAGATACCTATAAACAGCACAGGATGAAAACAAAATTGTCATGTGTGCACACACAGCGTGGAGATACTCCATAATAAACTCTTCCTAATCAGTTGTGCACTTTATAAAACAATGTAAGGGGGGATGACAATGCTGTCATTTGTATATTCTCCCTCAGTTCTTTAATGGAAAGCTCCTTTTTTTTTTCCTTCTTTTTTTTTTTTCTCTTTTCCTCCCTTGCCAACTCATTCCTGACAATGTTAATGATTCACTATAAAGCAGCTTCTGTGCTATGATTTGTGACATTCAGCCTGGTTAGATGGGAGGACTAGGCAGGTTTCTGGGGAGTGTTTTGGATGCAGAAATGCCTTGAAGATAGCACTTTATTATATTTAGGACAAGTATGACATCCCACTTCAAGGAAGAGGCCCCTATACATATTGAGAAGGGATTTCTGTGGTTTAAGTGGGGAGGAGAAGGTTAGTTTAAAAGAATGCCTCTGTGTTTTTTGAGGCGACATAAAGCTAGGAGGTAGAGAAATGGAGGCAGGAGGCAGAAGGATTATGGATAATGGAAGAATTTTGCCTGAGGGTATGTGCCTGCTTTGCCTATTCCTGTATAACTAGAATATTTATAATTCAAATACTTATCTTTAATAATTAAAACCCAAGGAATATTAAAGACAAAAAGGTAGAGAATATTATGTACACACATGTAGGCATCGTGCATTAAATCCCTGCAGTTGCAAAATAGAGCAAAAGGTAGATTTAAAGGAAGTTTAAAACAGAAAAAAGTGAATATTTTAAAATGCCTTGGAAAAAGAGAGGAAAGCATTTCTAATTCACTCCAGTCCTGCCAGCAGTGATACCCCTTGCTTCTGATTTCTACACATAACTAGTCATTGGGAGAGCTACTAAAAATACACTGCATGGGAGCTTGACATCAGCACATCAACAATTAAAAAGCAGATACAAATATTTCAGGTTCTCACGACCTCAAAAGTTTTGCTCATGATTTATGGAAGCCTCAGATTTGCCAGGGCAGTTGCATTTTGCTTTTACAGGACACTCAGTTGCACAGCTTAAGTAAACTGCTAGTTGCAAGAGAATGTGATATTCTCCCACATTCGGTACCACCCTCTGATCTGCTTTGCACAGACAGCAAAGAAACAAAGGAAAACAGCCACTGCTGTGGATAGAGAAGAGTGTTTGAAAAGAGAAAGAGACCTCAAATATGCCCCTAGGTATTATAAAGCTGTCAATTACAAGCGGGGGGGGGGGGAAAGAGAGAGAAAAAAAAAAGGAGAAAAAAATAATAATAAAAAACCAATACAGAGGCTGCAACAAATAATTTATAAAGAGGAAACTAAGCAAACAAATCATAACAGAAATTAATCCATTAACTCTGAATTGTGTTGGGGAGACGACATTTCAAACCCCAGGCATGAGTGGAACAAAAGCAACAAGGCTACGGTGGAAAAAAATATTCCAGGGAGCAGAAATCTTGGAAACTAAAATAGGAGCAAATCAAAGATTCAAGTCAAATTAGTCACTGAGGGCAAAGTAGTTCAATTCTGAAGCATGTTGCCTTTATGAAAGCGAATTCATGGCTGATGGCTTAAACTAATGCTTGGAAATCAGAGGTGTTAATATTTACACTTTTGCTCATTACAGCTGGGAAGAGATTAATGAAGAATTAGACATCCAAGTCTCTCTGCTCCTCCATCAGACAGAGCAGTCCCTGGCTGAACATTAACTCAACCTGACAATAATAAGAAACTCTTCTACAAATATATATATATATCTCTGCATATTTTGGAGTGTTATCTGTACATATGATGAAAGCTTTAAAAGAGATGCCAATACATCTGATTACAAGTTTAATACACTTGCCCTGACATCAAACTAGAACTAATGAATAAGATTAGTGAAACCATTACCCCAAATGGAGGAAACTATTCACCACCTAAAAATACATCAGGCAAAGCAGTGCAGTGCTGCTGTTGGAATATAATTCATCCTCTCTAACCTATTTCAGCAGCCTCTGCACGTTTAGATTGACCATGATATTGAATTGTGACTTTTAATAGGTGCCCGAAATGTTGCAGATCCAATGAAGACCTCTGAAGGTTGATGTTTATAAAGTACAAATGCCTGAAGAACATTTGGGTTTGGGGAGTTTGACTTTTTTTGTTCTTTCTTTCTTCTCTTTTTTATTTTTTTCCTTCCAAAATGTCAGGAGGTTTATCTTGGGACATGAACCACAACCTGCCTCAGTCAATGAAGGGCTCTCATTGACTTCACTCAGCACTGGTTAGGCCACACCTTGAGTCCCGTGTCCAGCTCTGGGACCCTCAGTTTGAGAAAGATGTTGAGATGCTGGAAGGTGTCCAGAGAAGGGCAACAAAGCTGGGGAGGGGTCTGGAGCACAGCCCTGGGAGGAGAGGCTGAGGGAGCTGGGGTTGCTTAGCCTGGAGGCTAAGGGGAGACCTTCTTGCTCTCTACAACTACCTGAAGGGAGGTTGTAGCCAGGTGGGAGTTGGTCTCTTCTCCCAGGTGACCAGCACCAGAACAAGAGGACACAGTCTCAAGCTGCGCCAGGGGAGGTTTAGGCTGGATGTTAGGAAGTAATTCTTCCCAGCAAGAGAGATTGGCCATTGGAATGTGCTGCCCAGGGAGGTGGTGGAGTCACCATCCCTGGAGGTGTTTAAAAAGAGCCTGGCTGAGGCACTTGGTGCCATGGTTTAGTTGATTAGATGGTGTTGGGTGCTAGGTTGGACTGGATGATCTCTGAGGTCTTTTCCAACCTGGTTAATTCTGTATTCTGTATTCTTTAGGTGGGCGAAGAGAGTGAGACAGAGAAATATTTTCAATCCTTTTAGGACTTACAATGTAAGTCTTAGATTTGTCAGGAAAAGGCACATATAGGTGATAAGGAAATACAATGCCACTGGCAGGATGTGCTCAATGCTAAAGTGACAAAGGCTTTCTACAGGGTTGGGACCTGCTGTGCAACACTCAGGACTGGTAAGGTTACTGCTAACCAAACAGGCACGGGGTGGGCCCAGGACAGTGAGCTTGCTAGCCCAGCTCAGGTAATCTGAATGCAGCCTTTCTTAATCTTGCATCCACCATGGCTTAGGCTCAAGGCAAGCAAAGGGTAGGTTGGCTGCCATCTGTGCCCACATCCTGTCAACACAGGTTGATGATGATGAGTAATAGATGGGAAAGATACATGATGCTTAATTAATTATATTTGACGGCTGTGCTATTCTCTCTCTCTCTCTCTTTTTTTCCTTTTTTTCCCCCCATGATTTATTTTTGCTGTATGCATTTTAAGTTTCTAGCAATTACAAGCTTTTAGTTTGGGGGAGTTGTTTTGTGAAGACCTGCTGAAAGCAATTTCATGCCAGTTCATCCGAATGCAGATGCTACCTGCTCATGGGCTTTGGATTCAACAACTGCTGTGTTTGAAGATTTTTCACTTGAAATGAACCAACATTTCTTCACTTACCTGTGTCTCCCCATCTGGAAGGTCATTATTATGAGGGAGAGGAAAAGATTTTGTTACAGGTTCATAAAGATCAATGTAATAACTCAAGCAGATCACAAATGAAATGCTTTAAGAACCTCAGTGTATTCTTACACCCCAAACACAGACCAACTTACTGTCTTGAATTTGTATTATCATAGAAGCATAGAGTGGTTTAGGTTGGAAGGGACCATAAAGATCATCTACTCCAACCTCTCTACCATGGGCAGGGACACCTCTCAACCAGACTTAGCTGCTCAAGACCTCATCCAGCCTGGCCTTAAAAAACTCCAGGGATGAGGCTTCCACCACCTCCCTGGGCATCCTCTGCCAGTCTCTCACCACCCTCATGGGGAATAACTTCTTCTTAAAACCAATCTCAGTCTCCCCACTCCTAGTTTTGCTCCATTCCCCCCAGTCCTATCACTCCCTGACACCCTCAAAAGTCCCTCCCCAGATGTGCCAGGGAAAGGTTAGGCTTGAGGTGAGGAGAAAGTTCTTCCCATCAAGAGAGATTGGCCATTGGAATGTGCTGCCCAGGGAGGTGGTGGAGTCACCATCCCTGGAGGTGTTCAAGAAAGGACTGGATGTGGCACTCAGAGCCATGGTTTAGTTGTCAGGAGGTGTTGGGTGACAGGTTGGACTTCATCTCTGAGGTCTTTCCCAACCTTATTGGTACTATGATTATTCTATGGTTTGCTCTGCCTGTACGTGAAGAGTGCTCCTGAGAAATGAAAGACTGAACATGAGGCAGGGAGAAAAACTGCCTGGCTATAAAATTCTGGATAAATCAGGAAATAAACAGAGAGTAAACAGGTAGGAGTGCCAGAAGGTACAGATCCAGGTAACTGTAAACAAAAGCTTGCTAATGAACTATTTCTAGATCATCCCTGGTACCCCTAGCAAATGGCACTCAAGCAGCAGAATGGATGCAACTCACCCAGGCTTTCAGAGAAGCTGGGCTGCTCACGCTTCCAGCATGATTACTGTGGCATGCACAAGGGTAGATGGTAGGGGAGTATGGATACCTACATATGTGTAGACAGACCCTCGGTTCATACACCCAATTCTGTGCCAGAAACCAGCGATGTCTAGAATGAAAATGAAGGAATTTGGCAGGACATCATGGATTCCAAGATATTTATAAACTTGGAAAGCTTTAACAATGTAAAGCTGTCTTAAGATGGAGCCAACTACTGAGAATGCTGGCAGCCTGGGAGCTAAAAAGCTCTGTATGTTCATCTATAGATATGTTTGAGCATGTTTCAGCATATTTGTGCTGCTCTTGTAATATACTAAAACTCAGAGCACGTCCCTCAGCGTGTCAAGAGCCAAATCCATTGTTGCCTTTCAGTATTAGATTTCTGGGTTCCCATTTCACCATCCCACCCCCAAGCTGTATTCATTAGTGCTGTATTGTTTTTACAGGACTTGAAAGCCTCTAAGAAAACCTCTGTGTGTTGACCAACAGAATATCACAGAGCTTTCATAACTCCTGCATGACGGTTTCTTGATAAAGAAAACTCTCTGGGCTCTTGAATTAATGATAATTCTTTAATGATGTGATGATAGCATCTAACCCAGCTTCTAAAAATAATGGGGTAGAAAACAGCTGAGTAACTGTGGAAGCCTGTCCAACGCAGACAGCACACAGACACACACTCTCCTGGCCTTCCAAGTTGTGTCAAACCAGCTGAAGTAGCTAAGGAAGGCTTTACATTAGCATCTAAAGGGATGTTGCCCACGGCTAGAACACGGTGTATATGCTCAGACATGCACCTTTCATTCAAATCAGCATGTGTGCAAAGAATTAAGGCACCAAGAGACATTAAAACAAAATAAAGCAAAACAAAACAAAAAGTTGAATTTGGTTGCCCAATTGCCAGTGCTTGTCTGAGTAATAAACAAAGTGTGTTAGATATATTAATTTACAGAGAGCAATTATATGTGATTAATACAGAATGAGTCATATCAGTGGCATGTTGAAATCGCTGGCTGTAGCCTGCTAGGGAAGGAATGGAAGCTAAAGGACAAGCAGGGGGGAGTGTACACTAAAAATAGCATTAGCTCCTCCAAAATTATTAACAAAGTAGGGAAAGTTTGGGGGGGAAAAAAGAAAGGACTTGGAATTCTTATTGATCAATGTACTAAATGATAAATCATGAGAGGCAGTAATGGTGCAGGAGTCAGCAGCAGGCTACCAGATTGAATTTAGGAAGAGGAAGAGCAGCTCTTCACAGATCTATCCAAGAAAGCTGGGCAGAAAATTTGCATTGGGGAGGATGCTAATCAGGAGTTGTGTGTAGGAAATTTTACCCAGTGAAACATCCCTAGGAGTCTCTGCAAATGCTCAACAACGTCCTGATTTTAAAAGTATTTAAAGAAAATCAAGAAAGTTTGCTCAGCAGGAGCCAGCAGTGAGCACTTGCAGCTCAGAAAGCCACCCAGAGCCTGGGCTGCAGCAAGAGAAGCACAGCCAGCAGGGCGAGGGAGGGGATTCTCCCTCCCTACTCTGCTCTGGTGAGACCCCACCTGGAGCACTGTGTCCAGTTCTGGAGCCTCTGTTCCAGGAAGGATCTGGAGGTGCTGGAAGGTGTCCAGAGAAGGGCCATGAGGAGGAGCAGAGGGCTGGAGCTGCTCTGCTCTGAGGACAGACTGAGGGAGTTGGGGCTGCAGGATCCCTTCAGGTATGGCTGGAGAGGGACTTTTCATGTACATGGCTGCAGCCTACACTGCTGACACAAATCCTGAATTAAGTAATGGTAATAACGTGATGTAAGCAGTGAAGAACTGAAGGTGATAGCATGATGTAGAGGAGGGTGGGTATGTGGAAAACAATCAATCTTTATCTTGTTTTGTGATAGTATTACAGGTTTGGTTGCTGCATGTACCTGCATCTGTTGTAGCCAGCAAAAAAATCAATGTTTGCTGAGCAAAGCTAGAGCACAACAGATTACCAGACTACAGTCCACAAGGAACAGCATCAAGAAGATCTGCCTAATAATAGCAAGGATTTTTTGCCCAAGACAAAAAGTTGGGGCCTGAATTATGATCAGAGGGCTGCAGCACCTCTGCTATGAGGACAGACTGAGAGAGGTGGGGTTGTTCAGTTTGGAGAGGAGAAGGGTCTGAGAAGACCTAATTGTGGCCTTCCAGCATCTGAAGGGGGCTACAGGAAAGCTGGAGAGGGACTTTTGAGGGTGTCAGGGAGTGATAGGACTGGGAGGAATGGAGCAAAACTAGAAATGAGTATATTCAGATTGGATGTCAGGAAGAAATTCTTCCCCCTCAGGGTGGTGAGACTCTGGCACAAGTTGCCCAGGGAGGTGGTGGAAGCCTCATCCCTGGAGGTTTTGAAGGGCAGGCTGGATGTGGCTCTGGGAAACCTGTTCCAGTATGAGGCGTCCCTGGCTATGGCAGGGGGGTTGGAACTGGCTGATCCTTGAGGTCCCTTCCAACCCTGACAGTTCTGTGATTCTGACAGTTTGAAGAGGATGTTATTACAAACTACTATTTAAAATATCTTTTTTAAAGCTATGTTCATTACAGGATCACAGGATCAGAGGATGTCAGGGGTTGGAAGGGACCTCCAGAGATCATCAAGTCCAACCTCCCTGCCAAAGCAGGACCATAGAATCCAGCACAGGTCAGACAGGAACACATCCAGATGAGCCTTGAGAGTCTCCAGAGAAGGAGACTCCACAACCTCTCTGGGCAGCCTGCTCCAGGGTTCTGTGACCCTCACAGTGAAGAAGTTCCTCCTCGTGTTGAGGTGGACCTCCTGTGCTGGAGTTTATATCCATTGCTCCTTATCCTGTCACAGGGAGCAAGTGAGCAGAGCCTGTCCCCTCCCTCCTGACCCCCAGCCCTGAGATATTGATAGACATTTAATAAATCCCCTCAGGCTCCCCTCGAAGGGCAGTGCTCCCGTGCCTCAATCATCCTTGTGCAGCTATTTATCAGGAGACAATCTTCAGAACAAATCTGGGTGACTTTCCCAAATGCACAGCACCTTAAGCAGGAATTGTGAGCATGAGGCAAAAATTAGGTGGCACTTTTGTTGCTTTCCAGTTCTTATGGCCCTGAAATCCGGGGGGGGAATAATCATATTAAATCCAATTTAGAAATCAAATTACATTGATTGACTTCAGTAGGAATAGTTTTTCTATACCAGTGACCTCACAGGAGGACTAAGGATAATAACTTAGGAGTCTATGAGATGCAACTAATGGCCAAATATTGAGCTGTTTGGATTTTGAAATACAGATTTGATTTCAGAAATCAAATAGCCTCCATATTTAAGGCTTCAGATTATTATTATTTACAAGGTGGTGGATTCTCAACAGCAAGAGCTATTGGTAGAGCCACAAAAATCTGCTGAAGGTGGAGGAAGAGGCAGCCCCAGCATGCAAGAAATTTAAACCCACTCTGAATAGAACACTAGAAAATATATGACCAGAAGGTCACCCAGAGGGACCTGGACAGGCTGGAGAAGTGGCCCCTGGTGAACTTCATGAGGTTCAACAAGAGCAAGTGCAGGGTTCTGCACCTGGGCTGCAGCAATCCTCACTGTCAATGCAGACTGGGGGAGGAGGTGATAGAAAGCAGCCCTGAGGGAAAGGACTTGGGGGTGCTCATGGACGAGAAGCTGGAGCAGGCAGTGTGAGCTTGCAGCACGGGCCAGTGGCAGCCTGGGCTGCATCCAAAGCGGCGCTGCCAGCAGAGCCACAGAGGTGACTCTGCCACTTTGCTCTGGTGAGACTTCACCTGGAATACTGTGTGCAGGTCTAAAGCCCTCAATATAGGAAGGACATGGACCTGATGGAGTGGGTCCAAAGGAGGGCCAGGAAAATGATCAGGGGGTTGGAGCAGCTCTGCTACAAAGAGAGGCTGAGGGAGCTGGGGTTTTTCAGCCTGGATAAGAGGAGGGTCCAGGGAGACCTAAAAGTAGCTTGTCAGTACCTGAAGGGGGGAATAGAATAGAATAGAATAGAATAGAATAGAATAGAATAGAATAGAATAGAATAGAATAGAATAGAATAGAATAGAATAGACCAGACCAGGCTGGAAAAGACCTTTGAGATCATCAAGTCCAACCTATCACCCAACACCATCTGATCAACTAAACCATGGCACCAAGTGCCTCATCCAGGCTCTTTTTAAACACCTCCAGGGATGGTGACTCCACCACCTCCCTGGGCAGCACATTCCAATGGCAAACCTCTCTGTCTGTGAAGAACTTCCTAACATCCAGCCTAAACCTCCCCTGGTGCAGCTTGAGCCTGTGTCCTCTTGTTCTGGTGCTGGTTGCCTGGGAGAAGATACCAATCCCCACCTGGCTACAACCTCTCTTCAGGTAGTTGTAGAGAGCAAGAAGGTCTCCCCTGAACCTCCTGTTCTCCAGGCTAAGCAACCCCAGCTCCCTCACAGCCTCTGTTCATAGGGTTTGTGCCCAGGAAGGCTGGAGGCCTGCAGTGACAGGACAAGGGGCAATAGCATTAAACTAGAGAAGGGCAGATAGAGATTGGATATCAGGGAGAAGTTCTTCACTATGAGGCTGCTGGAACACTGGAACAGGTTGCTCGGGGAGGTGGTTGAGGCCCCATCCCTGGAGACATTCAAGGTCAGGCTCAGTGGGGCTCTGGGCAACCTGATCTAGTTGGGGATGTCCCTGCTGACTGCGGGAAGGTTGGACTGGATGACCTCTGGAGGTCCCTTCCAGCCTGGACCATTCTATGATCTATGTGTCATGACCCAGCAGCTCAGAAGATCTAGCCAAGGAGATGCACTCAAAACGTTTCATGTGACAGAGATTCTCTGACTGAATGTTCCCCAAATCCAAGAGAGGTCTGGCGAGGCCTCCTAGCTCCAACAGCTCTCTAACTCCGGTGGATCATCTGTTGGATTACAGAAGCATTTGTTACAAAGACACACACACACACAAATTCTTTTATTCTTCTCTTCATCCTACTCAACCAGACTTTAAAAAATTCTATTTTTTTTTCTTTTTTCTTTTTATTTCCATAGCAGATGAAGAAGTAAGAGACAACTTTAACGAAGATTTTAATCATGACTTTCTTTCACTACTGCCTACGGAAGAAGCAGTTGCACTGCTCCAAATTACAGACCACTGCCTGAATGAGATCTCTCTACCTAGGGATTCTTCCCATCTCTTCATATATTTGCATTTATCTTCCAAATCTATTTTAATGAGCTCTATATAAAAATGAGAGCTCATCCTTCTCGAGCCCGATGAACGGGTAATTACTGTTTTGATTCCCATGAGAGGTCTTTGAAAACCCATCTTGTCACGGAAGTTAAGGGCATAATGTTTTAATTGTAGGTAGGAGAGTGCTGGGGTAATGCTTAAGCTGAATATTCCACCATGTAAGCATTGTCCAAAATATCTCTACACAAATGACCTATCAACTGTGATACAACTTTCACCTGCATGGAAAAGAGAGGTTATATTTTTCTGCCAGGAAATCTCAATTATTCTCCCTCTGCTAAACTAAGAGCTGGCTTTAGCATTCCTCTGCTTCACCAGTTTGGAATCAAATAGAAAATAGTATCCTCTGCAGAGCAAAATTGAGGTCTGTATTTAATTGATTGGCTTTGCCCAATTAGCAGGAGCACCAGCACTGATACATATAAAGACAGGAGAAAATTACTCTCTTCAGCCTAATTTTGATTGTCATTCAGTTAAGAACCTCAGTCCTTCACTTCCACTTCATAGAATCATAGAATTGTTAGGGTTGGAAGGGACCTCGAGGATCATCTAGTTCCAAGCCGCCCTGCTGTGGGCAGGGACACCTCACACAAGATAGTTCAAAGAGCCCATGGGATTCTCATGCTGTTGGATACCAGGTCAAAAACATGCCACTCCCAGAAACCTTTCCCCCTGCATCAGCTCTTAGATGATGCAATGAATGCATCCATGGGTAATAGGTACAGCAAACTGCCTGCTCTGGGACAACGCCCATCATCAGTACATTTGCAGATGACACCAAGCTGGAGGCAGGAATTGATCTGTTAGAGAGTAGGAGAGCTCTGCAGAGGGACCTTGCCAGGGTGGACAGGTGGGCAGAGGCCAAGGGCATGAGATTGAACACATCTAAGTGCCAGGTTCTACACATTGGCCACAACAATCCCATGCAGTGCTACAGGCTGGGGTCAGAGTGGCTGGAGAGCAACCAGGCAGGACCTGGGGGTGCTGGTTGGTAGTAGGCAGAACATGAGCCAGCAGTATGCCCAGATGGCCAAGAAGGCCAATGGCATCCTAGCCTGCATGAGGAACAGCGTGGCCAGCAGGAGCAAGGAAGTCAATGTGCCCTGTACTCAGCACTGGTTAGGCCACACCTTGAGTCCCGTGTCCAGTTCTGGGCTCCTCAATTCAAGAAGGACATTGAGATGCTGGAACATGTCCAGAGAAGGGCAACGAAGCTGGGGAGAAGTCTCAAGCACAGCCCTGTGAGGAGAGGCTGAGGGAGCTGGGGGTGTTAAGCCTGGAGACCTTATTGCTCTCTACAACTACCAGAAGGGAGGTTGTAGCCAGGTGGGGGTTGGTCTTCTCTCCCAGGTAACCAGCACCAGAACAAGAGGACAGAGTCTCAAGCTGCACCAGGGGGGTGTAGGGTGGATGTTAGGTAGAAATTCTTCCCAGCAAGAGAGATTGGCCATTGGAATGTGCTGCCCGGGGAGGTGGTGGAGTCACCATCCCTGGAGGTGTTTAAGAAGAGCCTGGCTGAGGCACTTGGTGCCATGGTTCAGTTGATTAGATGGTGTTGGGTGACTGGTTGGACTCAATGATCTCTGAGGTCTTTTCCAGCCTGGTTAATTCTGTATTCTGTATTCTGCCCTTGGGACCAGTGCAATGGGAAAATTCTGCATAGCAGCAGTAGCAACAGTGGAGGAAAGCTTTGCTCACAGCATGAAGAACTCACCAGAACTGGAGGGGAGGGGAGGGGAGGGGAGGGGAGGGGAGGGGAGGGGAGGGGAGGGGAGGGGAGGGGAGGGGAGGGAGGGGAGGGGAGGGGAGGGGCGACTCGAGATGAGGAGAGGAGACTCGAGGAGAGGAGACTCGAGGAGAGGAGAGGAGAGGAGACTCGAGGAGAGGAGAGGAGACTCGAGGAGAGGAGAGGAGACTCGAGGAGAGGAGAGGAGAGGAGACTCGAGGAGAGGAGAGGAGACTCGAGGAGAGGAGACTCGAGGAGAGGAGAGGAGACTCGAGGAGAGGAGACTCGAGGAGAGGAGACTCGAGGAGAGGAGGAGGAGAGGAGAGGAGAGGAGAGGAGAGGAGAGGAGAGGAGAGGAGAGGAGAGGAGAGGAGAGGAGAGGAGAGGAGAGGAGAGGAGAGGAGAGGAGAGGAGAGGAGAGGAGACTCGAGGAGAGGAGAGGAGACTCGAGGAGAGGAGACTCGAGGAGAGGAGAGGAGAGGAGACTCGAGGAGAGGAGACTCGAGGAGAGGAGAGGAGACTCGGGAGAGGAGACTCGAGGAGAGGAGACTCGAGGAGAGGAGACTCGAGGAGAGGAGACTCGAGGAGAGGAGAGGAGACTCGAGGAGAGGAGACTCGAGGAGAGGAGAGGAGAGGAGAGGAGAGGAGAGGAGAGGAGAGGAGAGGAGAGGAGAGGAAGAGGAGAGGAGAGGAGAGGAGAGGGAGAGGAGAGGAGAGGAGAGGAGAGGAGAGGAGAGGAAGGAGAGGAGAGGAGAGGAGAGGGGAGGAGAGGAGAGGAGAGGAGAGGAGAGGAGAGGAGAGGAGACCAGGTTGGAAGAGACCTTCAAGATCATCACGTCCAACCTATCACCCAACACCACCCAATCAACTAACCCATGGCACCAAGCACCCTATCAAGTCTCCTCCTGAACACCCCCAGTGATGGTGATTCCACCACAAAATGTTGGGATTTTGGTTTAATTTACCTTTTTTTTTCTTTCTTCTTAATTTTGAGAGCAGCAACTTTTCCTGAATGGAAAATGAAACAAAATGTTGGGTGTTTGTTTTGATTCACCTCTTTTTTCTTTCCTTAATTTTGAGAGCAGTAACTTTAAAGAAACAAAATGTTGGGGGTTTTTTTTGTTTGTTTTAATTAATCTCTTCTTTTTTTTTTTTCCTTAATTTTGAGAGCAGCAATTTTTCTTCGAAGAAAAATGAAGCAAAATGTTGGGGTTTTGTTTGGGTGTTTTATTTTTTCATTTCCCTCTTTTTTTTCCTCCTAATTTTGAGAGTAGTAATTTTTCTTTAATGGAAAAGTGAAACAAAATGTTATGTTTTTCTTCCCAATTTACTTTTTTTCCCCTTAATTTTGAGAGCAGCAACTTTTCTTTAAAGAAAAATTAATTTTTTTTTATTTACTTTTTTTTTTCTTGATTTTGATAGCAGAAACTTTAATGAAAAATGAAACAAAATGTTGTGGGTTTTGTTAATTTGCCTTTTTTTTCTTCATCTTGAGAGCTGTGAGTTTTCTCTAATGAAAAAAAATGAAACAAAATAGGTTTGTTTTTTTTATTTCCCTCTTTTTTCTTAATTTTGAAAGCAGCAAATTTTCTTTAATGAAAAATGAAACAAAATAGTGTGTGGGTTTGGGGTTTTTTTTTCCAATTTACCTCTTTTCCTTTAATTTTGAGAGCAGGAACTTTAAAGAAAAATGAAACAAAAAGCTTTTCCTCAGATTGAAAGAAAAATTCTTTCAATCCCAAATGCTAAACCCCAAAGAAAAATTCTTTAAATCCCAAATGCTTAATCCCCCAAAGAAAAATTCTTTCAGTCCCAAAGGATTAATCCCAACAGAAAAATTCTTTCAATGCCAAATGCTAAATCCCCCAAAGACAAATTCTTTCAATCCCAAAATCTTAATCCCAACAGAAAAATTCTTTCAATCCCAAATGCTTAATCCCCCAAAGAAAAATTCTTTCAATCCCAAAACCTTAATCCCTCAAAGAAAAATTCTTTCAATCCCAAAATCTTAATCCCCCAAAGAAAAATTCATTCAATCCCAAAAACTTAATCCCAACAGAAAAATTCTTTCAATCCCAGAAGATTAATCCCAACAGAAAAATTCTTTCAATCCCAAATGCTAAATCCCCCAAAGATAAATTCTTTCAATCCCAAAATCTTAATCCCAACAGAAAAATTCTTTCAATCCCAAATGCTTAATCCCCCAAAGAAAAATTCTTTCAACCCCAAAGAAAAATTCTTTCAATCCCAAATGCTTAATCCCCCAAAGAAAAATTCTTTCAATCCCAAAACCTTAATCCCTCAAAGAAAAATTCTTTCAATCCCAAAATCTTAATCCCCCAAAGAAAAATTCTTTCAATCCCAGAAGATTAATCCCAACAGAAAAATTCTTTCAATGCCAAATGCTTAATCCCCCAAAGAAAAATTCATTCAATCCCAAAAACTTAATCCCAACAGAAAAATTCTTCCAATCCCAAATGTTTAATCCCCAAAGAAAAATTCTTTCAATCCCAAATGCTTAATCCCAAATGAATATTTTCCAGGTTGCAATTTCAGAACAAAAAGAGGGGTGGAAATAATTTATCTTGGGTTGACTCAGAAGGTTGTGGGGGGGGGTAATTTACTTAGTTTTTTCCTGCATCATGCCCAAAAAGAAAGTGATTTTATTTCCTCACTTCTGCACACAGCCACAAATGGAGAGTGCAGGAGAGACAGGTGCTCAGCATCTTCGAAAATCAGCCCATTGGAGTAATAATTTTACCCTATTGATCTTAAAGAGAAAGGAAATTGGACAATGAATATATTTGGAGCTGATACCAAAATAGGAAGGACTGGAAATAGTAAACATCAGAGGAGCTTAGAAAGCATTAAAATGAATAGGATTTAATGTGGATAAATGTAAAATAGTACATGTGGAGGGAAACACTATCTGGCATAAAATCAAAGGGACATTCTCCAGGAAGAAAAGTAATGTGGAAAAATTGGGGAGGGGGGGGTGGGAAGAGATAAGAATATATTGGACATGAGGTTTCAATTTAATTACGTTGCTGGAGCAGTAGATCTATTCATAAAAACAGAGAGATAGGAATTAAGCTTTTGATTTGTTTATTGCTAATGGCCGATGCAGAGTTCTGGTTCTTGTCATTAGCCAAATCCTCTGCTCTGTGGAGAAGTCAATTGATACAGAATAGCCTTCAATTATTCATTTTCCTTTTTTTGCTGTTGTTACATTGCCTTCCCGCAGCTGCATTCCGCCTGCCGCTGTGTTCCGCGTGCAGAGCAAGTGCCTCAGAGCACCGAGTAAATGATGACAGAAACGAGTACTACAAGGTGTGATCTGTTTTGTGAGAGGCTAAGGGTCCTTCGTGGATAGAGCTTAAGGAAAAGAAGCTATGACAACAGCCTTTAAACGTGGGAATGGCAATAGTCCAAAAGGAGGGAAAGGTTAAAGGTTGGACAGTAGGGAACAATAATTTGAATCACAGAACCACAGAATTTCAGGGACCTGGAAAGATCAGCTAGTTCCAGGATCACCGAGAGCTGATCATGCAGAAACACATACAGGTGAGTTTTGAATATCTCCAGAGAGGAACACTCCACAACCCCCCTGGGCAGCCTGTTCCAGGGCTCTGTCACCCTCACTGTGAAAAAAAATCTCCTCATATTTATGTGAAACTTCCTCTGCCTCAGCTTCCACCACTGCCCCTGGTGCTGGCATTGGGGATCCCCCAGCAGAGCCTGGCTCCAGCCTCTGGGCACTCACCCTTTACATATTTATAACCATTGATGAGGTCACTTCTCAGTCTCCTCTTCTGTAAGTTAAAGAGCCCTCAGTTCCTTCAGTCTCTCCTTGTACGGAAGATGTTCCTCTCCCCTCATCAACCTCGTGGCTCTGCGCAGGGCTCTTTCAAGCAGCTCACTGTCTCTCTTGACCTGAGGCACCCAGAACTGGACACAATATTGGCCTCAGCAGTGCAGAGTAGAGGGGAGGAGAACCTCTCCTGACCACTCTATCCCTTCTCTTGAAAGGGGATAGAAATGTGTATCTAGAACTCAAAGGCATTTACAGAAGACATCTTTCTACGTAGGACATCAGACTGTTCTACCTGGATGATCTGTTCCACATGTTCCATACTCCAAAAAAAAAGAAAAAGTGTTTTGCTGTGATTCTTTAATTTTCTGAATCTCCCTTTCTTTTTTACACCACAGTACCACAGCACATTAGAGGCTGGAAGCGACCTCCAAAGATTATTGTGTCTAAATGCCCTGCCAAAGCAGGACCACCCAGGGTAGTCTGCACAGGAATGCATCCAGGTGGGGTTTGAATGTGTCCAGAGAAGGAGACTCCACAACCTCTCTGGGCAGCCTGCTCCAATGCTCCATCACCTTCACAGGAAAGTTTCTCCTCATGTTTTCCTCTCCTTCTCTGTTCAAGCCTGCACATGTTGTTCCTTGTCTTATTATTGCACACCGCCTGGAACCTTCATCTTGACACCCACCCCTTGGACATTTCATCGAATCACAGAATCAACCAGGTTGGAAAAGACCTCAGAGATCATCAAGTCCAAACTATTACCTGTCACCTAACACCTCATGACAACTAAACCATGGCTCCAAGTGCCACATCCAATCCTTTTTTGAACACCATCAGGGATGGGGACTCTACCTCCCTGGGCAGCACTTTCCAATGGCCAATCTCTCCTTCTGGGAAGAACTTTCTTCCTCATCTCCAGCCTAAACCTCCCCTGGCACAGCTTGAGACTCTGTCCTCTTTGTTCTGGTTCTGGGTGCCTGGGGAAAAGAGACCAACCCCCACCTGGCTACAGTCTCCCTTCATGTAGTTGTAGACAGCTTTAAAGTCTCCCCTGAGCCTCCTCTTCTCCAGGCTAAGCAACCCCAGCTCCCTCAGCCTCTCCTCACAGGGCTGTGTTCCAGACCTCTCCCCAGCCTTGTTGCCCTTCTCTGGACACATTCAAGTATCTCAATGTCCTTCTCAACTTGAGGAGCCCAGAACTGGACACAGGACTCAGTGCTGAGTAGAGGGGCAGAATGACTTCCCTGCTCCTGCTGGCCACACTATTCCTGATGGAGGCCAGGATGCCATTGGCCCTCTTGGCCACCTGGGCATACTGATGGTTCGTGTCAACCAGCACCCCCAGGTCCCTCTCTGCCTGGCTGCTCTCCAGCCACTCTGACCCCAGCCTGTAGCACTGCATGGGGTTGTTGTGGCCAATGTGCAGAACCCGGCACTTGGATGTGTTCAGTCTCTGCCCTTGGCCTCTGCCCATCTGTCCAGCCTGGCAAGGTCCCTCTGCAAAGCCTCTCAACCCTCCAACAGATCAGCTCCTGCCCCCACCTTGGTGTCATCTGCAAACTTACTGATGATGAACTCAATGCCCTCATCCAGATCATCAATAAAGATATTAAATAGGATTGGGCCCAGCACTGATCCCTGGCTCACAGCTTCGAGGGGGTTTCTGCACCAGTACAATTTTTTTACCTCCAAGTTCATGCTGAGTTTCTGAAGAACAGGATGAAAAAAACCAAAAGTAACAAAAATTCTCCAGGATTGTTCCTCAGCACATCTCTGCTCAATCCAGGCCTTGCCTGCAGGAATTTTTAAGATAGAAATCACATGGCTAACATTAAAATCCTGTTAAAGGATTAGGGGCCGCATCCTGAGCTGGGTTAAATTGAATGCAGCTCCATTGACTCCAGCAGAGTTTTACCCTTTCACAGCAGCTGAAGATCTGAAACATCTTGGCCTGGTTTGCTCCAGGACTGGTTAGGTATGCTCATATTGGATTTCTGGCTCCAAGTTTTCCTGACCTGTTCTAGTTGTCTGGGTCTTGATAAGATGAAATACAAAATGGTCTGCAGAGTCAAATGCTTGCAAGTGCCTTGCAAGACAGGGAAAGCAAGAGGGAAAGGTGCCAGTGCTCCAATTTAGTGTCTCTTTTCCATACATCATGCCACACATTGTAATTGCATGTGCATAGGCATCTCTCTCAGAAAACTATTGCCCCACTCTGTGCTGGAATTAAGCTCCTGTTCTGTATTTCCTTTTATCCTTTCCATTCCATGTGTGGGTCCCAACCTAATTTACAGTCCTGCTATCCAAACCCAACCTCAAATACACAAATTATTCATGCCTTCCTGAGCTTTTCCATGGTGACTCATTAATTATTTTTATGGCATCTTAGGAGAAAAATATTACAATTCCCTTTCCACAGATGAAATAGAAAAGGGATATGGGGCAGTTTGGGCCCAAAAGAGCAGACCAGTGCAAGCCCAAAGCTCCTTGCTCCCAGCTTGTATTTATTCCTTCCCCAAAAGTGAGGGATGTCCATATTCACAGCTTCCATGCTGTGCCCTGGCCGTCACAAAAGCTATCCCAAAGGGCAGGACCCAAACCCTGCAGTGGTGGCACTGGACTGATGACAAACACAGTGGTCACCTGTGAAAATATTACCTTAATGTTACTTAAGGAATTTCTGGCAGAGCAGCAAGCACAAACTTTTCAGGGTCTGCTGCTTCACCACCTGATCATGCTTTGAGTTTATGAAATCTTCTCTTACTGGATACCTTTTTTTTCTCTCTGTACAACATGACATGAGGCTTCCAGCAACAGGCTGCCTGGTAACAGGAAGAATCTTTGCCAAGTAGTAGTGGCTTTGTAGTCTGGAGAAGAGAAGGCTGGGAGGGGATTAAATAAATGTTTATCAACAGCTGAGGGCCGGGGGTCAGGAGGCAGGGGACAGGCTCTGCTCACTTGCTCCCTGTGAAAGGACAAGGGGCAATGGATTGAAACTCCAGCACAGGAGGTTCCACCTCAACATGAGGAGGAACTTCTTCACTGTGAGGGTCACAGAACCCTGGAGCAGGCTGCCCAGAGAGGTTGTGGAGTCTCCTGCTCTGGAGCCTTTCCAGCCCTGTCTGGATGTGTTCCTGTGTGACCTGTGCTGGATTCTATGCTCCTGCTCTGGCAGGGGGTTGGACTTGATGATCTCTGGCGGTCCCTTCCAACCCCTGACATCCTGGGATCCTGTGATTTTGTCAGGTTAGGACTCTGGAAATACTGTAAATATGTCATCATTGAGCACATGTGTGTTTCAACTACTTCTGAATTGAGTCTCTGACCTGTGGCATCACCTTGCAAAGAGCATGAAGTTATGTGTAAGCATCCTTGCTCATGCGCTGGAAGCTTAGGTCCTTCTACATAAGCAAGCTCCATCCTTCTTCTCTGCTTCATGAATAATATGCAGTAATAATATGCAATGTAAGAGATGCAAGACAGTTGATTTCACAGTCTATCAGGCACACATCTCTCAAAGAAATGTTTGGTGGATTTGTTCCTGAAAACTAGTTAAGAAATGATGTGTCTAGCTCAGACTGAAGTGTCAAACCAGTGTGCATCTTACAAACCAGATGCAGCTCCTATTTCAAACATTCTTTCAGGGCCACAAAAATGATCCAAGGGCTGCTGTGCCTCTGCTATGAAGACAGTCTGAGGGACCTGGGATGTTCAGCCTGGAGAAGACTCTGAGGGGACCTTAGAGCTGCCTTCCAATACCTCAAGGAATCCTACAGGAAAGCTGGAGAGGGTCTCTTGATAAAGGTATCTGGCATTAGGACAAAGGGTAATGGTTTGAAGCTGAGGGAGAGCAGGGTAAGACTGGAGCTGAGGAAGAAGTTCTTCAGTAGGAGGGTGATGAACAGGCTGCTCAGGGAGGCTGTGGCTGCCTCCTCCCTGGAGGTGTTGAAGGCCAGGTTGGATGAGGCCTTGAGCAGCTAGGTCTAGTTGAGAGGTGTCCCTGCCCAGGGTGGGAAGGTTGGAATAGATGATCTCTGAGGTCCCTTCCAACCTAAGCCATTCTATGAAGCCTTTTTTGGTTTGGTTTGGTTTGGTTTGGTTTGCTTGTTTGGGGTGTGGGTTTGTTTGTTTGTTTGTTTGTTTGTGTTTTTTTTTTCTTTGGTTTGGTGTTTTGGTTTGGGATTTTTGGTTTGGGTTTTTGTGGGTTTTTGGTGGTGGTTGGATTCAATTTAGGTTTTAATATGACAATGCAGCTAAATTAGAGCATGTGAAATATTCTTTCTTTCTTTCTCTATTTTGTTTTCATCTCACTATTTTATCTTTGTTATGATAACAAAATGTTGCACTGTCCCAGAGTATATCAATCATGTGTTTGATATAGATTCTTTTGATCTTGTGCTTTATAAGACATTGACACTTCTCTCTGGAAGATATTGCAGAGATTCCCCTCAAGAGGATCCAGAGGAGCTGCTCACTCATTTGACTACTCTTGTACTGGATGCAGCAGGATCCTATTTTGTCCTAGCCTGGATTTAGGAAAGATGTTGAGCTCCTGGAATGTGTCCAGAGAAGGGCAGCAAAGCTGAGGAGGGGTTTGGAGCACAGCCCTGTGAGGAGAGGCTGAGGGAGCTGGGGTTGCTTAGCCTGGAGAAGAGGAGGCTCAGGAGAGATCTTCTTGCTCTCTACAACTTCCTGAAGGGAGGTTGTAGCCAGGTGGGGGTTGGTCTCTTCTCCCAGGCAACCAGCACCAGAAGAAGAGGACACAGTCTCAAGCTGCACCAGGGAAGGTTTAGGCTGGAGGTGAGGGAGAAAATTCTTCCCAGACAGATTGGCCATTGGGATGTGCTGCCCAGGGAGGTGATGGAGTCACCATCCCTGGAAGCATTTAAGAAGAAACTGGCTGAGGACTTGGTGCCATGGTTTAGTTGATTAGATGGTGTTGGGTGCTAGGTTGGACTGGATGATCTCTGAGGCCTTTTCCAACCTGCTTAATTCTATTCTATTCTAAACAACTAAAAGAGACAGAGATGTATTTAAAGATAAGGTTGTGTGTCTTTGTGACCAATGAGTATGATCTCTCCTGCATTAGGAGTGCTGAACATAGAATCACAGAATTGTCAGGGTTGGAAGGGACCTCAAGGATCAGCCAGTGCCAACTTCCCTGCCATGGGCAGGGACACCTCACACTAGACCAGGTTGCCCACAGCCACATCCAGCCTGGCTGTGTTTACAGCACTTTTGGCTGGAACTAGAAATGGAAATGCCAGAAGATCCAAGAGGGAGTGTGTCCCTGGGAATTTTTCAGCCCAAAGTGCAAATTAAAGATCTTTGGGATTTATTTATTATTTTTTTCTGAAGAGCTTCTGGGTGAGAAGATAAACTTTAAATACTTACTCAAAGGCCACATCTTGCAAGGTCAAAGCTGGGAGACTGGAAACTAGGTTATAATCTTTGGTCACATTGATGTCACCCACACAAGAAGATTGATCTGAAGCAAGCTGCAAATTGAGCTGGTTTATGGCAATGCAGCTTCTCCAGATGTTGCATTTCAGCAATGAGTTTCAGGGCTGGGTTTTCAAAAATGGATATTCAGGAGGTTTCTCGACAGCTGTGCTCTGTCTAGACAGGAATCTTTCAGTCTACCTCAGAGTTCAGATCTTTGTTTTTATCCTAAAACCTTTGAAAGGAAGGCCACATCAGACAGAAAAAATATGGTACCTCTCAGGTAGAGTAAACAAAGCACAGCAAGCCAACTTAGAAGGAGAGACACGAGGCAGATGGGTGGACATATACAGCCTTACAAATGCCTGCTAACAGAACTCTGCTAATCTAAAGGTCAGAAAGCAAAGAGCACTCCAGAACATTAACATGGCTGTGGATACCTCTCCCCAGAGGACATGTTTTTCAAGGCTCTGTGAAATCAGGTTGGCAGCTTATGAAAGACAGAGTCTTGATCCCACATGCCTCCTGCAAAACCCACAGGAAACAGCACTCATGTTCCTCATGCCAGAAGTCAAGACTCACATAATCAAGTGCCATACAGTGCACTATAAAGTGTAGGCAAGAGGCTTTGGCTTTGTTGTCTGTGCTCAAATAATGTGTGAGCAGGCATGCAGAATATTGTGGTTCACATGTGAAAATTACTTCACCTTGTCACCATCGTGGAGGTGTTTTGCTAAGGTTCCTTCCTCAAACAGCTGCTTTGCTGGGCACATTCTTCCCCTCTACGCTGCTCTCCTGAGGCCCCACGCGGAGTGCGGTGTCCAGCTCTGGAGCCCCTGTCGCATGAAAGATCCAGAGGTGCTGCAAGGTGTCCAGAGAAGGGCCATGAGGATGAGCAGAGGGCTGGAGCTGCTCTGCTATGAGGACAGACTGAGGGAGTTGGGGTTGTTCATCTGGAGAAGAGAAGGCTCCCAGGAGACCTAATTGTGGCCTTCCAGTATCTGCAGGGGGCTACGAGAAAGCTGGGGAGGGACTTTTGAGGGTGTTGAGTAATGATAGGACTAGGGGGGATGGATCCAAGCTGGAGGAGGGGAAATTTAGCTTAGACATTAGGAAGAAGTTCTTCCCCATGGGGGTGGTGGGACACTGGCACAGGTTGCCCAGGGAGGTGGTGGAAACCCCATCCCTGGAAGTATTTAAGGCCAGGTTGGATGTGGCTCTGAGCAACCTGCTGTAGCGTGAGGGGTGCATGCCCACAGCAGGGGGGTTGGAATGGATGATCCTTGAGGTCTCTTCCAACTCTGACAATTCTGTGATTCGCCTTTCTGATGGCTAGCATGGACCTCACAATCATTCTGAAGAGGTGCTTAGTGCCTAAACAGGATATGTAGTTCTGCTGCAGCTCTTTTTGCCTATTTATCTTTCTTTTTCTTTTCTTTTTAACCACTTTATGCTTCACTTGCATGAGTATAAATGCCCTGAACTGTAAAAGCAGAGTCTGATCAGCACTAATTCTCCAAAGGGCAATCTCCATCCTCACTCCTGCTGTATTTAGCAGTTGCTAGAGAAAATAAGGGAAATGAAATTGCTGAAACAAAAGAAAAAATGATTGAAGCCTTATTACAGCAAAAAGTGAGATGATTGTGTAGGGCTGATTTTTTAGACTCTGTACCCCCTTCAAATTCTAAAAATGCCTGTCTATTTTAGACATTTGTAAGGCACTTGGCAAGCACTGCTTAGAAGATGATAGTGAGATTTAATTTTAACTTTTGAAAAGCTTAGTGTGGGTCAGAAATGGAAACCTGCCTGAGGAGCTCAGCCTCTGCTGTGAAGGGACAGATCTCTTATGGATGTGAGCTGCTGCTTAGGCCACACCTTGAGTCCTGTGTCCAGTTCTGGGACCCTCAGGTTAGGAAAGATGTTGAGATGCTGGAAGGTGTCCAGAGAAGGGCAACAAAGCTGGGGAGGGGTCTGGAGCACAGCCCTGGGAGGAGAGGCTGAGGGAGTTGGGGTTGCTTAGCCTGCAGAAGAGGAGGCTCAGGGGAGACTTCATTGCTGTACACAACTACCTGAAGGGAGGTTGTAGCCAGGTGGGGGTTGATCTCTTCTCCCAGGCAACCAGCACCAGAAGAGGACACAGTCTCAAGCTGCACCAGGGGAGGTTTAGGCTGGAGGTGAGGAGAAAATTCTTCACAGAGAGATTGGCCATGGGATGTGCTGCCCAGGGAGGTGGTGGAGTCACCATCACTGGAAGTGTTTAAGGCTGACCCTTTTCACTACACTAAAGCCTAACCTTCAAAACCAAGATTTCCTCATAAAATAAAATGGAAATGTATTTGATGGAGGAAATCACAACCAAATTAAGATCAGCACTGGGTATACAAATCCTTAAATGGCTGCTAGCTATTGATTTACTTTCTGAACTGATTTTCTCTGCTCAGAAACTCTTTCCCACACTTGGTGGGGAACAGGAGTTCTAACCCTAGGGTTTGGGCTACAGTAGGGAGATTTCTCCCAGATTCTCAGTAGGTTTAGCAGGGATTTGCCAATGAAGTTTTGAAAGTAACTGGAATTGTTGCTTAGGCTTCACTGTGTTGGAAACAAAGAGGAACTGTTTGGGTTGTTTGATACTTCATCCAGCCAAGGACTTCGACTGGCTTGTGAGCAAAAATTCAAGAGCCCATAATAAGAATATTGTATTTGGGTGTTAGGAACAAGTTCTTTACCATGAGGGTAGTGGAACATTGGAACAGGTTGCCCAGGGAGGTGGTTGGGGCCTCATTGCTGGAGACTTTCATGGTGAGGCTCAACAGGGCTCTGAGCAACCTGATCTAGTGGAGGAAGTCCCTGCTGACTGCAGAGGGGGTTGGACTAGCTGACATTTGGGGATCCCTTCCAACCCAGACCATTCTCTGATTCTATGATTGTAAGAAACAAGGATATTCCCAGGAGCTCTGAGTGGCACTGAAGCCTCAGACTTCACAGCTTTCTGCACCAATGTTCCTGGGATTTTGTGAAGGGTTAGAGCTGGGCCAACCACTAAACAGGGTGTTTTTATCACATTGCACTGAAGTAAGAGGGGTTTTGTGAAACATGTTGGTCTTCAGCACCAAACCCAGGCAACATTTGCCAGGTACAAATTGCAAGGGGTTTAACATAGTGCAGGTGCTTGTGAATTGATGTCTCAATAGCAAACTAGATCTGGACAGGCTGGAGAGATGGGCAAAGGTGAACCTCATGAAGTTCAATAAGGACAAGTGCAGAGTCCTGCATCTGGGGAGGAATAACAACAGGCATTAGGAGTTGTCCTGCTTGAAAGCAGCCCCGTGGAGAAAGACCTTGGAATGCTGGTGGACAACAAGTTATCTATGGGACAGCAATGTGCTCTTGTGGCCAAGAGGACCAATGGCATCCTGGGGTACATTAAGAGAAGTGTGGCCAGCAGGGCTAGGGAGGTTCTCTTCCTCTGCTCTGCCCTGCTGAGACCACACCTGCAATACTGTGTCCAGTTTTGGGCACCCCAGTTCGAGAGAGACAGAGACCTGCTGGAGAGAGTCCAACAGCATGATGGAGGGACTTGAACATATCTTCTCTGAAGAGAGACTGAGAGCCCTGGGGGTATTTAGTCTTTAGAAGAGAAGGTTCAGAAGGGATCTTATCAAGGTCTATGAATATCTGAGGGGTGGGTGTCAGGATGAAGGTGCCAGGCTCTGTTTGGTGGTGCACAGTGCTCGGACAAGGAACAACAGATCCAAGCTGGAACACAGGAGGTTCCACCTCAACAGGAGGAGACACTTCTGTATGGTGAGGGTGCCAGAGCCCTGGAGCAGGCTGCCCAGAGAGGTTGTGAAATCTCCTCCTCTGGAGGCTTTCAAGACCCATCTGGATGTGTTCCTGTGTGACCTGCCCCAGGTTATCCTTCTCTGGCAGGGAGGTTGGACTGGGTGATCTCTGGAGGTGCCTTCCAACCCCTAACATTCAGTGATTCTGCAATGCCAAAAGCCCCCAGGCTCTCAGACTTTTGAGGGAATACTCTCAACACTACTGGCAATGGTGTGGTTCTACATTAGGTCCTCAAGTAGCTTTCTGTTTAAGTGTAACATCTGTTAACATGGAAGCTTGAAACTTGAACCTGTAGCCACATTTCTCTCAATGAATATTTTTATAAAGCAGTCTGAGCAATTTTATAGCACCAGGGATGGCTGCACACTGTGATCAAACAGTTGTTACTTTCAAGAAGCCTTTTCCTGTAAACTCAGGAAATTTATGGTATTAACAGCTTCTCTATAAAGGAATGGGGGGGGAGGGAATGGGAAATTAAAAAAAATAAATGAGCCTTCTGTACCTTCTGTATCATGAAAAGGACAGTCTTGCAGTTGGGCTTTAGCCATCCTGGAAGCACTGATGTAACTGCATTTTGATGGGCAGAGATGCAAGGTTTCTATTAAATAACAGCTGCATTTCCTGGAGGGGAGGCCCTTTTCATAGCAAAGCAAAGGGGAAAAAAAATAGGGGGGGGGGGAAACCCACCCAAGTTTCTAAAGGAGGCATTTAGCTCTGCTTTCTCCAGTAGATGTCACTTGCAGTACATAATAATTCATGTAAAGAAGTCAGAGGATATAGAAACGCATCGCGAGCCAAATTAAAAAGCCATTTTAGTGCCCTGTGTTTACAGTCAGCTTGGCATTTGGTTCCTTTCAGCAGATGGCACTGAAATAACAAAAGGTAAAGCTTTTCTTTTTTCTTCTTTGTTTTTTTTTTCCCTTTCCAATTGATCAGTGAGGATTATGCCTCTGTCTCCTGTAGTTTGAAATACCAGAAGGAGACAAATTCACTTGTTGACACGTGTGAAGGCTGGGTCACACCTGATGTGATATTGTATTGACAAGTAGGGTTTGGCCATTGCCAGGTTTCTCTAAAGAGGAGATGTATCATGCAGTTATTTTCTGCTGTTATTATTATTCCAAAATCCTTACCATTTTAGGTGGCATTTAGTGAGGAACAACTGTAGGACAAATACACCTCAGGAGCAGAGCTGTTTTCTTCTACCAGCAACAGAGAACTTGTAGGTATTTTATGTGTTTAAGGGAAGCTATTTTGCGTTATAGTTGACAAGAAGTGTAAGTGATGTTCTAGGAACTCCCCATGTGGACCCTTGAGAGCAGCTCTGAAGAAAGAGCCTTGGGTGTTTTGACAGACGAGCAGCTCCCCAGGAGCCAGCAGTGCCCTCATGCAGCCCAGCTGGCAGCTGTGTGCTGAGCTGCAGCCAGAGGAGTGTGGGCAGCAGGGCAGGAGAGGGGATTCTGCCCCTGGGCTCTGCTCTGCTCAGACCTCACCTCCAATCCTGCCTCCAGGTCTGGTGTCCCCAGCAGGAGAAGGACACAGAGCTGCTGGAGTGAGGCCAGAGGAGGCCACAAAGATGCTCCAAGGGCTGGAGCAGCTCTGCTGTGAGCACAGGCTGAGGGAGCTGGGGGTGTGCAGCCTGGAGAAGTGAAGACTCCAGGGGGACCTCAGAGCTGCCTTCCAACAGCTGAAGGGATCCTACAGGAAGGCTGCAGAGAGGCTTTTCATCAGGTGTCTAGAGATGGGACAAGGGGGAATGGTTTGAAGCTGAGGGAAAGCAGGGTTAGACTGGATGTTAGGAAGAAGTTCTTCGGTATGAAGGTGGTGAAACTCTGGAACAGGGTGCCCAGGAAGGTTGTGGCTGTCTCCTCCCCAAGGGCATTCAAGGCCAGGCTGGATGTGGCCTTGAGCAGCCAAGTCTAGTAGAGAGGTGTCCCTGACCATGGTGGGGAGGTTGGAGTAGGTGATCTCTGAGGTCCCTTCCAACCTAAGCTATTCAATGCTTCTATGATTCAATGACTCTATGATTCTATGATTCTATGCTATGAGCTGCTTTGCATTGCCTGCTTTAGGTCACATATAACATATTAGGTCTGTAGAAGTTTCTATCTCCAGTCACAGGCCAGAAATCAGTATCCATAGACTTACAGAAGGGCTTACTAATGACCAGTAGAGACACTTTGTTGGAAACACACAGAAAACTTCAGAGAGAAGATAAAAAAATATCTGGGAATTAAGTAGAAGTAAAAATCCTGATGAAATTAGTTAGATTTCTGGGGACAGCAGAGATTCTTGCTCTTGGGCTGCACTGATTTTGCTCTTTTTATTTATCTTTCTTTCTTTTGTTTTTTTTTCTATTTTCTTTGAGCAAAATTAATTTGCCAGAAAATAAAAATAACTCAATCCTTGGACACTTTGACCTGACAGAGGCTGTTGCTGCTCTTCTGCTGAAGGTGAAGAATGGGCTGTAACACCATGGACCTATTTTCAGGAGCAGCGCAGTAGCTACTCGGAGCTGAACCCATCCAGACGAATCCCATGGCTTTTAAGCAGCATTCCAATTCCCTCTGATGTGTGAGTCTAGAAAAGTTTTGGTATGTATTCCCTTTGCTTACAGACACCCATATTGGACAATAAATCCAAAGAGGTGGGAATTGCTCTTTGGAATGAAGATGCTGTGCTTTCCTGAAGGTGCACGAGGCTGTAAGCAGACAGAGAAAACCTGCAGCGTTGTGCAATCTAAAGGTAGAGGTTTGGATAGGGGTTGCAGAGCTGATGTACACACTGGCACCTCTACAGCAGAGGATCTCATTGTTTTCTTACAAATTCCATGTCATGGCACCACAAAGCTGAGCATTGGGAGCTCCATTTTATAGACTGTGGAGGGTGGTGTGGAATTCACCTCTGCTAAACCTGGCCAGGCACAGTGAGAGAGCCAGAAGGAAATCTAAGGCTGTCGATGTCAAGCTCTCTGCTATGCCCATGAGGGAGCTTTCCCTTTTTTTCTTCCTAAGGGGAGATTCATTTCTCTCTCCTCAGATTCTGAAGGTCAGAAGGAAACATCCCTGAAATGGTAATCTGGCCTTTTACATTCCTGAGTGTTCTTTCCCTGACTTCTCAGTTGTTTATTCACGCCGAGGAATACACAGGTTTAAAGACTATATTGCAGAGAGCTCTCTGAATTTAAACATGGCACATCCAGGTATCTTTCCATATTGTGCTGGCATGAGAGACATCAGCTTCTGACAAGCTCATCTAGGGGATTGGGGAGGACATGAGGTTATCCCCTTCCTAAGATATTCGACATCTGGGTTTCTCCTTCTAGAGTGTTTTGACATGAGCTAATTGCCAGCTTCATTCACGTTGAGTGGATGCTTTTAAAGGCAGCGCTGCAAGAAGTCTTGTGCTGCTTCTTAAAGAACCAGAGTAGCCTATAACGTTTCCAAATTGATATCTGTGCCTGGTTTTGCTATCAGCATTGGTAAATGTATACATTTAGCTTCAGCTGACCCAGTGAAGCTTCATCTGTCATGCCAGAGGGTAAGGATGTAAAGGACATTGAAGAAAGGGAATCAGTTAGTATATTAGAGCGAGTGTTAAGTAATCAAAATACAAACCCTCAGTTAAAACAAACACCTTGGAGTAATTTTAAACAGGCAAGTCACTGCTGGCAGTTTTGCCTTTTGGTTCTGTGTTCTCATCAACATTTTAAACCATTCCATTTCAAAATGTCCACAGAACTCACCAATGAGGCAGGCGAGCCAATACTTTATTGATGCTTAGAGCCAGAAAAATGAAGAGGCTCTGATTTAAATGGTCAAGCTGACCATCCTTCAAGCTATCATTCTTTTAAATCCCTGTGCTCCAGCAATTTACTCTGAGACTTGCAACCCATCTGATTCCCCCTTCCAAGACCTAAATTCTCTGAAACAAGCAGATAACCTCCACTGGCCCTGGTTTTATGACAGCACTTTGATTAGCAGGTGATCTTGCTACCGAAGTCAAGTGAAGTGAGTAATTATTCCATTTTTCAGTGTTGCCGTTCAGGTATTGTTGACAACTGACTATTTTTTGTCACACTAAGCAACACAAGGGCAGGAGATTGGATACTCAAAGAAAACTATAATTCTCTGAGGGGGCAAAATTAAAAAATGATATCTGGTCAGTTGGTGCGTGGCAGGCCTCCAAGTGCCTGCTGAATTGCAGGAAAACCACAACGCATTCAAAAGGATATTTATGTGTCCCCTTCTTCGCTGCACCTGAGCTGCTTCTCTCCTGTGGCACCAAAACTGTAAGCACAATTTACAAGTATATGCACAACCAAATTGCTATTGATTTAGCAATGCCTTCCTTTGATGCCTCTCGCCTTAACCTCATTTATAAAGCTGTTTTGCATTATTTCAAACTGTCGATGATTTGTGACTCATGAATATTCAAATCTAATTTACACTTACCTTTTTTTCTGCATGGGAGCTTACTTGTAATGTGTCTCGGCTGCCCTTTGTTTTTGTGTTTATTTGCAGCCTGTTCCGTGAAGTAAACCACTTGTGTTTCGAGCAATAGCATCTACTCAAACCTAAGTTGTGCAGTTCTCACCTTACTACAGTTCCACATCACTGCGAGTCCATTAACTTCACTTAGAGTTGCTCCTGCCTAAGTGAAGAGAAAGAGGTCTGTGAACTCAATTTGACTCTTTTCTCTCTGGCCCTGAGCTCTCATCGGCATCACTTTCAAGTTTCTTTGGGAGAGCAATTGTTTTAGGTAGTATTTGATTCAGAAAGAAATACCGAGGCTAAACTCCCTCATTCTAACATTTCTTTGGGAGAGCAATTGCTTTAGATAGTGGTTTATTCGGAAAGAAATACCAAGACTAAACCCTCTCGTTCTAATCTTTCTTCGGGAGAGCAATTGTTTTAGTCAGTGTTTGATTCAGAAAGAAATACCAAGACTAAAGTGTTTCAAGCTTCAGGACAGTTCAGATCTTCAGATTTGAGAAAAAACTTCAATAGTTCGTTCCTCTGCCTTGTACCTGATCACTGATAACACTTTATTATGAGATGAGGGGTTGGGGGGTGGGGGGGCAATATTTCATGTGACTTATTTTTATAGCTAGGGGAAACCCAGTAGAGTAACTCCTCACCTTAAGAGTGATGATGTAATAATACACATTTTCAGATTGGAGAAAAACTTAAGAGTTCATTCCTCTGCCTTGTACCTGATCACTGATAACACTTTGTTATGAGATGAGGGGTTGGGGAGGAAATATTTCATTTGACTTATTTTTATAGCTGTGGGAAACCCAGCAGAATAATTCCCCGCCTCAAGAGTGATGATGTAATAATACACATTTTCCTAGGGAACTAAATCATCCATCTACAAGCATAATATCTGCAGCACAACAGGTCCAAATCCCATCCTTTGCACGCTTGTTAACGGTAGGTGCCCAGGGAAAGCAGGGCAGAAACCTTTGTACGCTTTTTGCCGTGTGTAGAGGGTTATGCAATGAAAGCAATGTGCCTCTCTCAAATGCTAACAAGCTTGCTAGTCACTTATTTTGGGAACAAACAGTTACCATGAACATATTGGCTGCAGACAGGATCTTCTTCAATGAATGAATTCTGGAAACAACGTGGGGGGGAAAGGAAATTTTTTGCTTTTGGATCTTCCTTGAGTCTCCAAAGCCTCTGGCTTGGGGGAAGCGATCTGAAGTTAAAGCAAGGAGAGGGTTGGGGAAAGGCAGTTGATGATTTTCCATAATGTTTGAAAGCTGAAATTAACCTACAGTGACAAAACTGGTTACGTTCCTGGGTTCATTCTGCAGCCTATTTACAAAGCAGCTCTAGGGGGGTTCAGCTGGCTCTTGTTTTGATCATGTTTGTGGCCACATACGTGAGCATTAAAGCAAGCAGCATTTTGCTTTGAATGAGTGCTGTGTGGATACTTTTGCTTTACGGATCAAATCCTATTCTTATCAAAGGGAACAGAGGCAGAATCAGGCTTTCAGTGAATACCTGTACAAAACAAACCCATGTGGATGCAGACAGGAATATTTCTTGGGCCTTGTTATGACTCCTTTAGTCCCCTGTTTAAATAATTTGAGCCTACCTATTAAGAAACAGAGCAAGTGTGATAGGCGACCAGTGGCATCGACAGTAATGAGATGAAAAGCCCAAATGAACATATTGTGAATGGCTCTTAGGTTGGAAACTGTTTGCCTAAGCTGTTCTTGGTGGATATTTTGAAGCAAATGGCACTTTCCCTCCAAAGATTGATTGCAGTGCCCTGATCTGATGTGGGGTTCCCGAGTGGGAATAAGAGATCTGAGCCCAGAAAATATGGCTGCGTTCATCTGAGAGTTCATTCCAAATGAATGGTTTCATCAGCTCTTCCCTAAAAGAGAAAAACACTTCAAATGTTTAATTTTTTCTTAGCTTTCCTCGTGAATAATGAAAATGAAACTGGCTGAGGGCTTAATGTGAAGCAGGTTTGGTTTGGGGGTTTTTTTTTGTTGCTGAGTTTATTTTATTTTGGTTTTGGTTTGGTTTAACATCTCCTACATAGCTATAAGTACAGGTTAATAGCTACATCTAGCTTAGTAGGGTTATTTTTCAGTAAAGCCAGGACCATGTTTGCAAATGACAAGTCTCAGCTGTTCTGAAGTCCAAGGTATAAGCCATGTGCCCTCAAACACCCAAGAAACAGCATTATCCAGTATGACACATGCCTAGATATGTCTTACTGTGATCATAATGTAGCCTCAAGGTAAGAATGCAGGACAATCACTTGTGTGTTTGTGGTGGTTTGTTTGGGTTTTTTTTCCCCCCCAATGCTGTTTATGTTTATCTGCATCAAAGAAAAGCTTCTGCAAGAGCTATTTGTGTCGTTGATCAATAGAACAGTCAGTGAATGGTTTATAAATGCATGAGACAAGTTTTAAATTTAGCATCTACTTTAAAAAAAAGCAATCTATTAGTGCATTAACTTGATCATGTTTCATCCCCAGAAAGCCTGCTCAGTTTGAAGAAGCAGAACATGCCACCGTGACACAGAGATGCTTAAAGTGTCAAACAAAAACCCGTGGCTGTGAATCACCAAAGTGTGAATTAAAGACCTGAGGTTCTCTTGTGCTGAGGGCTTGCTGCAAGGTTGGTGACTGTCCACAGTTACCATCAGCAGGACCTGGAAAGCTTCATGTGAGGCAGGCTTGGCATCCTGCAAAACCACCTTGCAGAAGCCTGCCCTGTCTCCTTCATTCATATTCTCCTTCAGCCAATGTGGCTTGAAGATATTGAAGGCTGTCGGCATGGCACACCCTGTTGACAAAGATTCACAGCGCTGAGTTGTTTTTCTGTTAGCTTTTGGTCCCCCTAATAGGTGAGGCCTATGGACAGATTGGCAGTGCCGCTGGTGACTGAGAATTAAAACCTCTAACATCTCAGTGTCAAGCCTTTTGGACTGCCTTTTGTTGTGTACTCACATGCTGTAAGACCATTTCAGAATACAGAATTAACCAGGTTGGAAAAGACCTTCGAGATCATCAAGCCCAACGTATTTCCTTTCTAATGAAGTAGCCTTGAAGTCAGTGGTGATACAGCACAGAGGATTTTCGCTCTTTGAGTTTATTGGCTACCTGTGGTGGGGAAAACGGGGTGAATGGGCACATGGAAACACACGAAGATGGTTAGATGCACACTTCTAGACATAGGCTTTGTAGTTTAGAATGAGGAGCAGCGTCTGCCCTTTAACACCGCCACCAGGGAGAACAGACCATCTGACTGACCAGGAATACAGATACCCAGATTTATTCTTTTTTCATTCTGACATGGAAAACCTGGTGCCATTCAAGAACTTAAGTCTGGATGTTGTCCCTCTGCTTCCTCTTCACCATTTTCTCCTGTGAGAACTGGACTTCCCCAATCTTGCAGGGTTCCTGTGAATCGTCCCAGCTTAACCTGCCAAGACTCGAATGACAGAATGAGATTTTCACTGTTGTGAACAACAGAGGGAAAATAATAAAACCAAAGCAATCATGGAGGGTCCACCTTCATAAAGTAGTAGGTATTAACTAATGTGTGTTCCCTAACTTACCTTACGGTCGAGTTTCATTGCCTTGCATTAGTGAGGTAATTAATTTAGCAGGAGAGATGAAAGGAGCCAAAGAGATGACAGAAGGCATGTGTGAGAAAGAAGTCAAGTGTAGGGCTGTAATGGTGGGCAGTGGCAAAGTGTTTTCAACATACATTTTGCACATATTAAGAAAGTGTAAAGGAGTGCACACAGAGGAGTGGGACATGTGGTGCCTTTTCTACTCTTTCATCCACGGTGGTGTCCTGATTATCTCCTGATAGCAGGGAGGGCAAAGCCCTGCAGCCCGGTGCAACGTGTCTAAACTTGTGTAGCTTTGACTGCTTCCAGTGAGGGGTTAAACTAAAAACCTCTAAACTAGAATGTTTCCTGCTTGGGTAAAATATATATGTGTGTCTGTGTCTGTGTGTGGGTTTTTTTTTTTTCTTTTTAGACATAAGGCTTCTTAGGGGAAATGCTGTATCCAAGGGCTGTTTCTCGTGAGCTGGGAGTGCTGTACTAAACCTCTGGGGCAAATGTTTGCATTGAATTGTTGAAAGAGTCTGAGATTGGCAACGCCACCCTGCCCTTGGCTAATGAGCCTTCCCCGAGAGAATATCAAGTGCAATTACCTTTCAGGGAATAACAACATACCAAAGAACCATGGACCCTGCAGAGAAAAACGCAACACACATTCGTAGGTAGAAACCGCTATGAATCAGCATTAATTATCCAATAGAGGGAACAGGGTTGCAATAAGTCTCAGTTCCTGACTCACACCATAGATCACAGCAAATGTGAGCTACTTATAGAAAAAACATTTGCAAAGTTCAGCTTGCCCTAACCCTCCTCCTCTCCCTCGTACACTGCTTGCACTGGAGTTGTGCTTGAGGGCTACGCTTCTGGGACAAGTTCCCTTGACCCCCAGGGTGGGAGGCGGCTGGGAGAGACGGTAAAGGAGGCTGGTGGCAGCGAGGGACTGGTGACAGTCAGCGGGACAGTTGGTCTAAGGCGAAGATCGGTTCGGGGTTTCCCCGGTGCCGACGCGGCCGAGGACACCACACTTCCCTGAGAAACCCTTCAGGAGGTCGGGCGGCCGAGCAGCCGCCTGCCTTCAGCTGCAGAGCAGGGAGAACTTCGTCCTCCCACGGCAGATGCAGAAAGGGGGAACAGCCCCGGGCAACTGCGTTTTGCTGTGCACATTCCTTCTCCCCGGAATGGTGACCGGGCGGGACGGAGAGGAGGGAAGCGGGAAAACCGCGCACTGTGGATTGAGCGGTTGGAAAAACACGTGAAAGTGGGTGTCCAGCGCTGGAGAAGGGCTGCGGGACGCCGCCTTGGCTCCCCAAGGCTGAACCTTCCCGCCGGGGCGCATCCTCCCGGGGCGGCACGGCTGCCCGTCGGGGCCCTGCGCGGGGGTGCGGCGGTGGTTGAGGGGGCCGAGAGGGCGGGCGGCTCAGCGCGGAGCCCCGTAGCCTCCCGCCGAGCCCTGCAGCGGCTGGCTGGCTGGGGCGGCCCGGGGCGGCTCCCCGGGGAGCCGGGAAACCCCGCTGCAAACTCTTCGGACGTGCGAACGGCGCGGAGAAGGGCCGGCTGCTTTTCTGAAACAAGGCACACGTATATTGAGTTTGTCAGGGATCATAAAATGTGAATTGATTATTCAAACAGCCATTGATTATAAAAGAATGCTTACTGCAGCAATGGGAAAGGTTAAAAGGAAATTGACCCTCTGCGTACGTGACACAAAGTCATTAGGTAAATGAGATATTCATACCGGGTGTAATCAAGGTCATGCTAATTTTATTTGCAGTGTTCAACTCAAATCTTGAGCTTCGTTTAGGGGCAGCAAACTGTCCCCGAGGGAACTGGAACGCCAGGTAGACCCCAGGTGCCTGAAAGAACCACGTAAATAAAAGACAGGGAGAGATGAGAATGACCCCAAAGCCCATGGCGGGCTGGTGTGCCCAATGTGGTAGCGGAGGATGCCCGGCACCCGCGTAGAGGCGCGGAGCTGCGCGCAGGATCGGGCCTCCGAGGGCAATTCTCGCCCCGCCGCGCCCCGGGTCGCGTCCTCTGAGCCGGGGGAGAGCTCGAGGTGCAGGTAGTGTTAGGGATCCTCTCCTCCCCCAGACAGGAGGAGAACGTGTAAAAAAATTACATGTATTTATGCACATATTTATCCCCTCTAATTATAGAAATTAATCCTCTTACTTATGACTAAAAGGTAACGTCTAAGGCGTCCCTTTGATGTTTAACAGCATCATTTGTGGCTAACATTCCAACTGATTAAGGAATAATTGTTGTTAAATGCTTTACAAGTGGATAGTGTTTAATTGAGACGCATTCATAATTTTACGGCTTACCACAAAATGAAACGTAATTAAAAACGCAGGAATTTCCAACTGATTTTATTCCAATTATGTTTATTGTTCAGACTAATTACTGCACAAGATGGGGTGCTTTTCCCCGTCTCGAAATGCCACACGTCTCCCAGATCTACCCTTGGAGGTTTTCCTTTTCCAGGTACAGGCTTGGGATGGCTCTCTGCAGACTCCATTCCCCCCACCCCCCATTATAATTAAATGCTCCAGCCTTTTCTTCTCTCCTCCATGCAACACCTTGGGATGTGAGAAAGTGATGGCAGCTCTCCTCTCTCGACGTAATTGTAGAAGGGCTGATGAATTTCTTGAAGAAACACTTGCCACACACTGAGGAAACCATCTCCTAGCAGGATTTTACAAACCAAAGTAAACAAAGCACCCCAGGGGCGATTTCCTCCTTTTTTTGCGCAGCTTACTTCTCAATTTACCTCAGAAGTGATCACAAACACACAGAAGAATTACAACAGAAATCATGCTTCGTCTAGGGAAGATATTCTGGACGGGGGAAAAAAAAAAACAACTAGAGAAACTGGAAGCGTTCAAAGGAATGGACAGTCATTAAAATACCTGCCAGGCGTGCTGCCGTTCCCCAAACCAATCTTTCCTTCTTCCCCATGAACTCAGAAATCTCTTCAGCATCTCTTTAAACACAGATCCCTGGGGGGGGGGGGGGGGTGTTTAAAAAAATAAAGAAAGAAAGAAAAGAGGGGAAAGGGAAAAATGGGGGGAAAAATAAAAGGAAAAAAGCAAGAGCACACACACCCCAAGTCTATCTTGCCAACGCCTTTAAAACAACCCTATCCTCCCGAACCGACTGGGGATGAAGTTACTTGGCTAATTTCGCTCTTTGCTCGATCCAAGAGAGTTTAATGTGTAAACGGATTTATTTATTCCTGACTTTTTTCATCCCTCAGCTGGGCTCCCGGAGAAAATTAGAGAGCGGTGTCTGAGACCATGATAATGAAAAATCACTTAAAGTGAATAATCAGACCGGATCGGACCCTGATAAAATGGGGGCCGGGAGGGGTGGTGGAGAGATGGAGGGGGGGAAGGCATCAAATGCCCAATACTGTTTCCAATTTGCGATTTTCCTTTGGGCTGCAAAGCGTTAAGAAAGGATCACACAGATATTTACTGCTCCTTTTGTCTTCTTCTTTCTAGCAGGATGCAAACCGCAGCGCCTGTGTTCGCGCTTCGAGGGGCTGCTGCTCCCTTCGGGAGGATTTTGGCACTCACAGGTGTGCTTGGGCTCCCCTCTGCCTCCCTGTACGGCTTCTCAATTCTCCTGAAGGGTTTAATTCAGATGTGAGGGTAGAAAAGTGTTTAAATTCTACCGGGGAAACAAGGGGGGGAGGGAAGGAAATACCTCTTATGGTAAGTTAGAAATAGACCGAGCTTTCCAAAGGGATGTTTAAATTTGCCTTAATGGAGTAGTATCCAATTTTTTTCCCCTTTTCTTTTCTTTCTTTCTTTTTTTCTTTTCTTTTTCTTTTCTTTTTTTTTTTTCAGCTCTGAATCCTGAATCCTTTCATTACACTCACACAGATTTCCAGAGATGTGGAAAAGGAGGAGTATCTGGGGTGGACATTTTATGTAAATGAGCAAATCCGAAATGTATTACAAATCCACTGTAATAAAACTGACAGTTTTGACAGTATTGACAACATAAATATATGTTGGAACACAGCACTTTCAGACACTTAACCGATGAAGCAATAAAAAGATTCGACTACAATATTTCAAATAATCGACATTGATGTTTTGATACATCATTTTTATACCTCGAATCGATCTATCACTCTGTGACCGGTCAATTTTAAGTAAAAATCTGCTGCAATTATTTACGCTATTGCCAATGACGACCTAATAACTGTTTTCAATTAATTACAGCAAAACTAAGCATTATGAGGACTAACTGGCCGTATATCTCATTGTACCGTTCCCTCGCGTTTCTTGTATGGAGAGCAAACACTTATATGTATATTGCATTCTCTTTGTGGGATCAAAAGGAAGACGTACAAAGGCGATCGTAATCTTTTGGGGGGCGGGAGGGGGGGCGGTGGAGGAATAAAACAACCTTTCTTTCGGGAACACACCGCGGGCTCTCAGCACGTCCTTCTAGGAAACAGGCTACAATATTTTGTCAGCTCTTTCTCCGTGCGGCACCAAACCGGGCTCTTCAATTTTTTCATTTTTTTTTTGTGTGTGTGTGTTTTTCCCCTTTTCCTTTGGGCTGCGCTCTGAATCCCACTTCAAACAATGGGCTGAACAGCTCTTGGGAAAAGATTTAAAAAAAATAGAAAAGAAAAAAAGAAGGGAGATTGGTGCTCGGAGTGATCGCCTGTGTGTTGTAAGAGTCGCCGTATCATTTCAAAAGAGGTAGGAGGATATTGTTCTCTCCGGACCGAGAACTCCAGTGTAAAAATGAAAGCGCTCCTCTTCTGGAGTTTTATAGGCAGCTGGAGAACAAAAGTGAATATTTTGAGTGAGCGAGAGCAGGAAGCTCTACGCAGAGTCCGGAGCCTTCTTTTTCGGATGCTCTAGTACTGCACTAAAGCGATTTAGTTTGCCCTAACTGTCCTTTTCTTTTTTGTTACGATGGCACGTTGGAAAGATGGATTTTGTTAAGGCTTCGGGCTTCTTCGAACAAATGCAAACTAGGTTTTAAACTGCCCTGGTGGAAGCAGCCCGCACGGCATTAATGGGAAACCCTGACAGGTATTCTTCCCTTTCTGCTTTATGATGGAAACACGCACTTTGGGGAGTTTATGGTCTACACTTTTACAAACCTCCCAGCCCTGAGACGTAGAAAAAAAATAATATAAATAAAAAGAAGTAAATAAAACCCCTCAGCTCCCCTCTGACGCTGCCGCTTCACACGTGAGATAAACCTACGCTCGAATGTGTTGGGAGCACACCAGACCGAAATGCCCTCGGGAATCGTGGACAGAGGGTCCGCTCCGCGCCGGCCAGGCCCCCTGTGCCATTTCGCGCTCTGTATCGGCGAACAGGGAGCGCGGAACGGCGCGGAGGCCCCGGCCGGCGCGGAGAAGAGCGTCGGGACCGTGTTGGAGCCCCGCCAGATAGCGCTAGAGGGCTGCTGATGGGACGGCCGCGCTTCGCCGAGGGACAGGCAGCCCGGGGGGGAAGCCTGGCAGCGGTGGGTTAGAGCCCTTGCAGCCCCGGGGAGGGGGAAAAAAGGGGGCCGGGAAGAGAGAGAGACCCCGGATCACTGTTACTTCGTGAAGTTGTTTGGGTTGGGTTTGGGGTTTTTTTTTTTTTTTTTCCTTAGGGGAAAGAAAAAAAAAAAGAAAGAAAGAAAGAGAGGGAAAAAAGGGGGTGGAAGAAAGAGAGTTAAAGGGGAAGTTAACAGGTAAGTAAATGAACCTCCTCCTAATCCAGCTCCCAAAGATCTCAGGCATACCGCAGTCGAGGTCAAGAAAAGTTCACCGTGATGGGCTACCATTGACTTTCTGGAAAGATTTCTGAAAAATAATAGATTGCTGAAAAGCCAAGTACGCGACTGGTAGCGGGGGTGGGGAGGAACCGGGGTGAGGAGCTAAATGAACCCAGCGATCTGCAGAAGCTAAAATGTGCATGATTTCACAGGGGCACCCGAGATGGGACCTCGAAAGTCCTGCAGCTGCGGGAAGCCGGAGGAGAATCAAAGTGGGCTGAGGCGAATAAAAAGTGAGTCAAGTTGTAAGGAACCAACCGTAAAGGAAAAGGGAAGTGCAATAAGAGCGATTTTGGGGACTAGGAGCTCGCACCGTGTCACAATCCTGACTCTAAAAAGGAAAACGTATTATTTACACCCCAAACTTCGCCTTGCGAGCAAAACAAAACAAACCAGAAAAAAAAATCCCGTGGATTTTACTGCGGGGTGATGGTGATATAATCCCCAGGCCACATTTTAACAGGCAGGCTGCTTTCTTCATTAAATAGGACACATTTCCTAGGACGATAGTTCAAGATAAAATGCCAGCTCGAATATGCCAAAAAAAATAATAATAATTTTTTTTTCATCATGTTCCGCGATATCCTCAGCCCGTTCGTGGGGAGTTTTGTCTGCAAATGTAGCCTTTGTGTTTCCCCACACAATGGCATCATCCAAAAATACTTGAACTCAGCGCACAAACAAACAAACATTGAGTAAAGTTACAAACAAGATTAAGGTTCGTGTTATTTGTCCCTGTAGCAAGGCGTCAATTGTTCTAACAGATGTAGGGACGCTAAGAGGATTTAAACCACGCGAATTTAATAAACCAGATTAGCAATAGGTGCTCTCCACGAAGGCTAGGAACCGTAAAGTAGCCTAAATTACCCATCTAGCCTAAATTACCCGTCAGACCGGAGCACCGACTACAAAGAGCGCAGAGAATTTCTGAAGGGGTCCAACAGGACTTCGTGCGAGCCTGGCTTGTTTCTCCCCGAAAACTTTCTGTTTGCATTAAATCTTCAGCTAGGAGCACAAGCGCTTACGGAACAGGGTTTTAAGATCCCCAATGGGATCTATTCCTGAAATCTGAAATATTACCTGTTGTGCCGTCCGCTTTTGCAAGGCTGTGGAAAAACAGAGGGCGGCGGGGGGGGGGGGGGGGGGGAAAGGGGGGGGGGGGTGCTGGGAGAGAGAAAGAGGCATGCCTCAAAGCCAGCAAAGGACTAAGATGCCACACTTCGGAAAGGCTGATTGAAAACAGACTCTTCCTAGGTTTTAGAGGATTTTCTCTCCCAGTCTCTCCAAGGGCTAAGAAGCCGATTTGGGATTTTGAAGGGAATAGGTTTCAGCGTCCATATTTGTTCTGGTGCACTTGTAAAATGCGATTTGAAGGGGATCTTTAGCCCTCTGATTGTCTTTGTATTGTTTTTCTTGAAACGGATCTTTTGCCCTTAATGAATCCCCACACAGCTGGACAGCTCCTGCTCGGACACTGAGAGCGCTAACCCCAAACTGACCCCAATTTGACACCACAAGATGAAATTTTACCGCCTGTTAAAACCATTTCCAGCCTCGGCAAAAAGGAGCTGGCTGTTGACTGAGATGCACTTCCATACCGGACACCTCATTTCTCTTTGGACTTTTGAGCCTATCAAGAAAAAAAAAAAAAAAAAAAAAAAAAAAAAGAAAAAGGAAAAAAAAAGCCAAACACCACCACCACCCTCCCACCGACTCGTCTCTCACACTTTTCCTGGAAACAGCCTTCGCTGTGAAAGTGATGCACCAGAAATGGAAATTAGCCAATTTCAATTTTCCCGAATTACTGCGTTTTAAAAGAAATACGTCACCAAGTTGGAAAGAAAAGGGGAAATTAAAAAAAAAAGGAAATAAAAAACGACCTTAAGAATGTGGAAGCCCCCACCTCCTGCACGCACGTATCCCATTTTCCTCCGAGTTCCCAAAAGCATCTTTGTTACTAGCTGAGTACTTTCACTTAAGGGCGCTAAATTGAGAATCCTTTTTAATGGCTAAACTGTAGCGCTTTATAAACCGTATTCTCTGGGCGCTTTAATCCACTGGGATAGGGAAGAGGCAAAAGGCTCCAACTCTTTTCAAGGGGGGAAGAAAAAAAAAAAGAAAAGAAAGGAAGAAAAAAAAAGACACAGGAAGAACATGAAAGACCTTCATTTAACATATGAAATTTCACTTTCTATCAAGTTAAACCCGTTTTTAAAAGTTGGTCCCTGTCCTAGATTACACACATGCACAGCAGGGTGAGCCAACGCAGGGGGTTAATTAGTTTAGGAGGGGGTTGGGGGAGAGAAAAAGGAAAAAGAAAATAAAAAAGAAGGGAAAAAAAAAAAAGAACAAGTGAAAGGAGCAGCATTGAACATGGCAAAAAAATCTTTGGCTGCTTTTTCGCAGCTTTGATTTTTAGATTGCTTTCTGACAATTTCTTAGTCAATAGAATTGAGACCTATAGGCGTTGCTGTGAAAAACAGAATCAGGAAAGAAAGAAAAAAAGAGAGAGAGAGAGAGAGAGAGAAAATATCACGTCTAAAATTATAACCTAAGCAATGAAGCACTTTCTTCCGTGGGAGCCAAGTCATCTAAAAAACTTCTTTTTGAAAAGAAAAACCGATGAAATTCTCCCACAGCTTGAGGTCTGAACAAATGCATGGAGCCTCCAGTCGAGCTAGATTACTTTTGCACGGCCACGTTACAAGGAACACACTTGCACGCCTCAAAGAGGCAAGGCTCCGGGTTTGCACTGCCTCAGTTAAAAAAAAATAGAAAGAAAATGAAATATAAAAACAAGTTTGGAAGCTACAAACATTTAAACCACGTCCTCTAAGCGGGCTGCTTGGGCTGATTCCACCCAAGTTTAGAAAACTGGCATCTTTGGGGTGGGGGATAGAGTGGAGGAGGGGGAAGGGAATGGGGGGGGGGTAGAGTGGGGGGAGGAAAAAAACCCAAATAGCACTCACCGATGACTAGATCTCTTTAAAAAAATCTGTTAGAAAACTACAGCTGTAAAAAAGTAGGAAAGGATTTGCATAACCTACTGCTCTGTAGGTCTCCGCGCACCCAAAGGATTAGCCAAGCATTCATTACCATGAATATCTTGAATTACGTTACCGATTTATACGACAGAGTATAAAATACTGCACAAGAAGACTACTGCCTTTTTCCCTGCGAAATGAATCGACTTAACCACTGCTTGAAAGAGATCTACATACTAAGGGCTTTTATTTTTTTTTTTTACTCACCTCTCTTTACAGTCCCGTGAAAGTCAGTCACAGCAATTCGGTTGCTCTTAGGACTAGCTTTAATCTTGGAGGAGATCCTCTAGGACAAAAAAAAGGGGGGGGGGGGGGAAGGGGAGGGAAAAAAAAAAAAAAAAGCGGGTCTGCTCGCCGGCTTCTGGTGGGTTTTGAGCAGGGTGCAACTCTGGCTATAAGTAGGCGAGGGACTTTGCTCCAGATTCCCACCCCCCCAGTCCCCCCCCCCGCCCCTGTTTGTAAATAGAGCCCTGCTCTGCAGGGCTCGGCGCTATCGGAACACGCAGGAATGCCCACTGGCGTTTGTCAGCCCTCCACACTATCTTTCTTTATATGTGAGGGCTGATTTCCCGCAGACATCATTGTTATGATGGCTCATTTAATCAAACTGTTTAATTGCTCCGGTAATCACTATCATCATCACAGGTACTCAATCATTCATCATTTTGGAGGGGTTTATTGACCTCTGGAGCTCATTCCCCACGCCTATTAAAATCAGGCCAAATATCTATAACTGCCCCTTGAGTAATTTTCTTAAAGTTAAATATATATATATTTTTTTTTTTAAATTATCTTAAAATCATCGTCCTCATCACGAAAAGCAAACCTGACTGAACTAATCATATTTTCCTGCCGTGTATTTTTAAAAGCCACCTCTGTATGAGGACACTTTCGTAACCGGGTACATAATCATTGATAAATCCTACTATTAACGGGATAGTCTGTTTTAGATTTTATGTGCAGGGGACCGTGAACGAGGGGTGGGGGGTTGGGGAGGACAAAACTGCAGCAATCGATAGTTTGACCATCGCTCCTCCCCTAAACTTCAAGCATCCCCCATGATTGATGATCCCGGGTAGCTCTGGTAATTGACTGTTCTGAGGTAAGGCATGGTTTAGCTCCAGCAAAGTGATTGGGCGAAAGAAACACACCAAAATTAACGTGTGTGTGTGTGTGTGCCTGTGTGTGCTTGGAAAAGTTCATTTGGTGCTCGAAGGTGGGGGGTGCATCATCTCACTTAATTTGCTAAATAACCCCACTGTAATTAGCACTACCATTAGAAGGCATTACCGAGCTAATACTCCAGCATCCATCCCACAAGCGCAACGTCGATACCCGGCGAAGTCCAGCAACACACACTCGTAAATACAGCGCTCACCGCCGGATCCGCTCAAAACGCACATGCAAACAAAAATCTACATAACATCTGGATCTCTCCTACAAAAGGCTGAGCATGACTTTGGTTTTAAGCCCTTTTCAAAGCCTGGCAGCCTAATCGCAAAACTAAAAAGGGATTTCCCCCCTCTCACCCCATCCCCCCACCTCCCAGCCTCTTCCCCCAAGACATCCAGAGCGTGCTTGATAGCAGCGATCGCTTAATGAAGAGCGGTGCCAAACACGGTTTGAAACGAGGCGGTCTCTTCGTGCCCTGGAAAATTAATTTTTAGAAAAGCACAATGAATTGTCAGAGGGAAGGAACCGGGCTCGCAACAGAACGTGTGCTGGCCGAGAGGCGAGCGCTCGGCCGGAGCAGGCTCGTTTCCCGAGGAAGATCAACTTTGCGCTACCCACCCCCACCCCCCCCCCACCCCCGCCCCCGTTCCCGCCGCCCCGTGCGCTGTAGTTCTCCGTGCCCCCGGACTCGCATACCGTTCGCTGCAACGGCGATAAGCCGGCGATTTAAATAAATAATTCAGCGCATAAATCAGACGCTAACCATCGCGGTTAATCGGAAGGTATTTTGTTGCTAAAATAATCTAGCGCGAACCAACCCGGGGCTGGGCTTCTATCGCACTTTTCTTCTCGCTCTCTGCAGTTTTCCCCTGCCTCTCCCCCCCCCCCCCCCCCCCCCCACACACACGCACTCTCCCTGTCCTTCCTCCCCTCCCTCCCTCCCTCGCTCCCTCCCTCCCTCCTCCCTCGCTCACTCCCTCCCTCTCTCTCGCACGCTCGCTCGCTCCTTCCTACACGCGTTGCTTCGCTCGGGGCAGGGGCTGCTGCGCGGCTCCCCCCGCGCGGCGCCGCGGCCGCCCCGCCGGCGCGCTGCGCATCCCCGCCGCTCCGCCGGCTGGGCCGCCCCGCCGCGCCCCGCCGCCCCGCGCCCCGCCGCCGCTCCCCGCCGCCGCCGCCGCCGCCACCGCCGCTCCCCGCCGCCGCTCCCCGCCGCCGCCGCCGCCGCGCTGCAGGACTGGCTATGGCCACCACTACTTCCGGGTTCCGTCACTTCATTCTCCCGCCGATCAGCGCCGCAAAACTGAGCCTCTTCTATAAGGCAGCCAGCAGCCAACCTGCCAACACTTACTGACACTCACTCATCCCGGAGAGCGAGGGAGAGCGGGAGACAAAATACCTGCCGGGAGAAGGAGGAGGAGGAGGAGGAGGAGGAGGAGGAGGAGGAAAAAAAAAAAAAGAGGGGAAAAAAAAAAAAAAAGGAGAGCGGGGGAAGTCCGGGCTTTGCAAACTGTTCCATTTTTCTTCGCATCTTTCCCCACCCCCCTTCACAGTACTTAAAAAAAAAAAAAAACAACAAAAAAAACCAACCAACAAAAAAAACCAAACAACCCTATAGCGATCCTAAAAGGCAAAACCCGAGCGCGGAGTTACTGGAAGAAGAAACCGGGGTTAAAAAGATTCCTCCTCTCTTCTTCATCATCATCAACCATCATTCATTCACTACCTTGACATTCCCTGGCTTTGATTGACAGCTGGAGTGGCAAAAAGCCATGAGACACGACAGTTTGGTTACATGTGGGTTGCTGACGGGCCGATCGTAACCTTCAGTTTGGGGGCTTGACAATTTTTTTTTTTAATTTTTTTTTTTTTTGGCGTAGAGAAAGAAAAAAGGAAAAAGAGAGAGAGAAAAGGAAAGAGAGAAACAGAGAGAGGAGGAAAAAAAAAAAGAAGAAAACACAGAAACTCGTCGTGGTTCTTGACTGTTTTTTGCTATATTATTGTTGTTGTTATTGTTGTTGTTATTATTATTATTTGCCCATATTGGAGGACAGGAGAAGTCTATCAGTGGGTTGCGGAAAAAAAAAAAAAAAAGGAATCTTCTTCACTCTAAATCACTTTCTTTGCTGGACTGGGATATTAAATATACGACACATCCAGGAGTTTATTGGAGCGCAGACTGATGGCGCAAAGGGTAGGTTTAAATCTCCAACACTTACCTATATATAAATCCTCTCTTAAGAGGGGCCTGTCCGATTTGCTCTCCTCTGTTGCTGCTGCTGATGGCGGCCACTATTAAAAAATAGCAGCAAAAATTATTCACTAGCTTTTTGTGTGTGCGTGCGTGTGTGTGTGTGTGAGAGTGTCTCTCTCTCTCTCTGTGTCTCTCTCTGCAATTGTTCCACGCTTTTTTTCCCTCTCTAGCTTTCCCCCAGCAGCGCGATTTCCCTGCTCCCTGCCTGCTCAGCAGCACGGGTTTCACTGGGGAAACCTTGCTGCTGTTGCTGCTGCTGCTGCCGCCGCCGTTGCTGCTGCTGCCTAGGAAAGACTAAGAAATACATATGTGTGTCTGTGTATACACTAACGTATATATATGTATACACATATAGCTGCCTTTCTTTCCTTTTTTTTGTTGTTTTGGTTTGTTTGTTTGGTCTCTGGCTTTGACAAGGACAAGGGGAATTGCTACTAAATAATGTTTCTGGTAACTTTCAGATTATTTCCCCCTTTATCTCCCTCCCCCACCCCGATGCACCCTACCTTTCCTCTCTCCTTCCCACTGTTGATTTATTTGTGTAGTTGCTTTTGATTCTGCTCGTTTATCCATTTTAAATTTTTTGGTTTGTTGCTGGGTTGGGGTGGTTGTTTTTTTTTTTGTTCTTCCTTTCCAATGCAGAGTAACTCTAGTTTCTCTCCTCTGTTTCCTTCCTTTTCATTCCCGTTTCCTTGTTAGGGTTTCTTCTGCCCGTGCTGAAGAGGACCATCTCCCCCCGCACACACAGCCGGGCACACAGGCTTACACACTTTCCCCCTTTACCTCTCCCCGCACCCCCACTCCTCCCTCAGCCTCTCCAGCCTCTGCTCCCGATCCCGGTCGATTTCATTTTGCACATTTCTCTCTCTGATGTGGCTGGTTCTTGTTTTGTTTTGCTCTGTTTGTGTCTGTCCGGGTGCTTTACTCTCTTCTGACTTTTGTTGTTGTTGTTTGTTTGGTTTTTTTATTCCTCTCTCTCTCTCTCTCTCTCTCTCTCTTCCTCCTCTCTTTCTCTTTCTTTCTTCTCTTCCGGCCCGTTTTTTGACAGTACGATGAGCTGCCCCACTACGGCGGGATGGACGGAGTAGGGGTGCCGGCGTCCATGTACGGGGACCCCCACGCGCCCCGGCCGATCCCCCCGGTGCACCACCTCAACCATGGGCCGCCGCTCCACGCCGGGCAGCACTACGGCGCCCACGCCCCGCACCCCAATGTCATGCCGGCCACCATGGGCTCCGCTGTCAACGACGCCCTGAAGCGGGACAAGGATGCGATCTACGGGTAGGTGCCGCCGGGCTGCCCGGCGCCATGGCCCGGCTCCGCAGCGCCGGTGCCCGCGGAGCGGCGAGGGCAGGAGCAGGGCGGGCGGCGGGGGCTCCCGCGGGGCCGCGGTGGCGGGCGGCGGCAGCGGCCAGCCGAGCCCCGGAGCGGGGCGGAGGGGGAGCCCCGGCGGGAGGGCGTCGGCCGGAGAACCCCCTGGAGCCCGCTCCGGAGGGAGACCCCGAGCGATGGCACTGCCACTGCTGGCAATTTCGCAGCGAGTGCGATCACATCCTGGCTCCTAGCAGAGGTGCCAGCACCCACGGGAAACGGATCCTGGAAAAGCAGAGCTCTCGGGGACAGAGGCTGAGCTGGGGGGAAGATGCCTTGTCTTTCTTTTTTTCCTTTTTTTTTTTCTTTTTATTTCCCTTTTACCCCCAGACCCTCATCCTCCTCACCCCCCCGGTGGGTTTTTTTGTCTTTCTCGGAAAGGCCCCGGTTAGGAGTTCAGACAGGAGAGGCGGCTGTCTCATCCATTGCTCTGGATTTTTAGTTGTAGAAGTGTTGTTGTGGTGTTCTCCTTCGTACCATAATAACACTCTTCCAACACTGTAAATAAAGAGCTCTTCACAGCGCGGAAGGTAGGAAGAACTAAAGAGGTTAGCTTCTCGGAAGCAGCTCTTCCTTGAGACAGAAGAAATAAATACGTTAGGGGCACCGAGCTGAGTTTTGTATTTAGAAGAGAGCACGAGGAAAAAGAAACCCGTGCCCGGCAAAACTCGAGCCTGTGCCAGGGCATTGCCTGGGGGCAAGTGACACCGATTCCCTTCAGTGCCTTTTAGGAAAAATACTAAACGATCCTAAAAGGAGAGATAGTAACATCCATGACAGAGTGTGGGGCCTTGATCAGGCACGGAAGGGGAAAAGAGACAAATGCATGCGTACTACTTAGCACGCAGATAATTTTTTTTTTCCTGACTACACCAACTATGGGAAAATATTTCGCGAAGTGCTCCCTCCCTCCGCCCCCTCCCCAGCTCACTTATCTGGACAGCTGGTATTTTACTTGGGTGTGCTTCCTAAGCCAGGAAACTTCACCACATTTTTGTTAAGCGGGCCCCTTGAAAAAAAAAATAAAATTACGTATTAAGTAGTTTGCAGTTTGCTTCGCCGTGCCTCTCATTTTAGGTCATAGCTGGAGGGTACGGATGGGATCTTCCAGGTTTCGCGTTATTTTTAAGATGTGGCGAAAAGTGTAAGATTCCCAGCTGAGCTGCTGCCTGTGTGAGCGTGTTTGGTGCCTTGTGCGTTTGGAGGAGAGGTCACTTTTGTCCTCATCTTGGGGGGACTGCATGGGGGATGTTGTTCGGGCACGGCAATTTCAAAAGGAAAAAGGGGGGAAAAAAAGAAAAGAAAGCCTTCCACCGCCAAACCCAGTATTTTTATTTCAAAATGTTGTTCTCCCCTGCTCTGCCCGAAGCGATATTGAGGCTGCCGAGCGTGGCTGGGTCCATGTGTCCCTGTTTGCATGTCCGTGCATTTAAAAAAAAAAAAGGGAAAAAAAGAAAGAAAGAAAGAAAAAAGAAATTACTTGTTGATTAGAGCTCTTCTTTCCCCCTCTCCCCCACCCCCTCCCCTCTCTTTGTGTGCCACTGCCCGGTAGGCACCCGTTGTTCCCCCTCTTAGCTCTGGTCTTTGAGAAGTGCGAGCTGGCGACCTGCACGCCCCGGGAGCCCGGCGTGGCCGGCGGGGACGTCTGCTCCTCCGACTCCTTCAACGAGGACATCGCAGTCTTCGCCAAACAGGTCCGGCACCGCTCCCCCGCCCCCGGCCCTTCCCAGTACTCCCGCTACCTCCTCAGGTTCTCGACCCACACGGCCAGGCGCTGGCAGGGGGCAGCCCCTCCTCACCTCCCCCCCTCCCTAACCCCCCCCTTCCCCCGGTGCCCCCTCTCCGGCCGCCGCGGGGGTGGGAAGGAGGGAGCGGCGTGGGTGAGGGCCTAGCCGGCCCTGGCCCTCCTCCGCCGGGAACCCCTCCGCGGGGCCGAGCCGAGACTCCTGGCCCTCGCCCTCCTGCATCGATGCAAGGGAAATGTAACCGTGGCCGAGCTTTAGATGCAAAGGGAGTGAGAGAAAAGGCAGGAGGTCAAAAAGAGAGGGCTCCTGTGGCAAGGGCGGCCGGCTCAGCCCTGGGATGGCAGGAGCGGGGCTGCAGCTCCTCTTCATGGCACGGGTGACTCCGAGGCGGATTTCGGTCTGACCTGGACCGTCCGGTTTTGTCACGGGGGGGTTCCCCCTTCGAGTGACTCGGCCTGAAGGGAGAAGCTGTGATTCACGCCGCTTTTCCTTCTTCTTGCAGGTCCGCGCTGAAAAACCACTTTTTTCTTCAAATCCAGAGTTGGACAATTTGGTAAGGCCCACTCCCCGCCGCTGCACCCTTGTCCCTCCAGCCCTTTCCGCCCCACCGCCAGCTGCCGCAAGCGCCCTCCGCTGTCCGGGGCGGCCGGGAGCCGGCGGCCGGGCCCGGCACCCGAGCTGCGCGGACAGCGGCGGGGAGAGCCGGGGAGGGGGCAGCTGCAAAGCCACCGACAAGAGGCTTCAAAGAGCTGCGCTTTTAAAGTGCGACAGGGCGAACTCTCCAGCCCCAATGCATTGCAAATCTGTGTTCGAAAGCTACGGGAGGCTAAAAGTGAAGGAAATAACTGCTTAAGAAGAGAGAGATGGAGATTTCTAACGTAATTCTTTTGCTAATGGGAACGATTTCAATATTCAAAGTGCCTAAATCCGCTTGTAAAGAAGATGCCAAACTATTCATCCTCTCCCCTTTCTCCTGAGGGCAGTAGGGGGGTGGGAGTGTGTGTTTGACTTCCCTGCGGACCTTCAGGGATGAGGGCCGGGGTCTTGAGAGGGAGCGAGGAAAGGGGAAGAGGTTTTCTCCAAGATTGCGGTAATAAAGCTCTAATCACCGCTCCTGGAATATATATGATAAAAATCAAGCGTTAAAGTTGATCAAAACTGTTCAAGCGTGACCAATGAGCTAAAATCCTGGATAATGACTGCTCGCCCTGACAACCCCCTTCTCCTCCTCGCCCACTCGGGCTCGCAGCTCTGCACAGCCCTCCTGCTCTTGTCTCCCACGTAACTCCTTCCTCAAAACTTTCTTGCAGATGATCCAAGCAATACAAGTACTAAGGTTTCACCTTTTGGAATTAGAAAAGGTAAGCGCCACGGAAGTGGGCGGGGGAGCAAGCCATTCCCTTCCTTCCCTGTCCCTGTCCTACTCCCTCCTCCCCCTCCCGCTCCCCCTTTGGACTGTTTGGGATGACTTGTAACCATGGCTGGAGGAGGCAGGGGAAACGCAGTGTGATACTGTAACCTGTGGCACCAGAGCATGTGACACCCGTCAGCTATGCCCAGCCCAGCCCAGCCCGGCATTTTTATTTATTTATTTGTTTTGGGTTTGTTTTTTTTTTTTTTTTTTTTCTCAGAGTAGTTCCAACCAAGTCATTACATTTATTAATCCCCTTCCATCGTTCTTACCCCTTCAGCCTCGATAGAAGCTCTTTCCCTGACTCGGAAATAACACGTTTAACAAAAAAGAGAAATGAAAGCACTCCTGCCTTTCTCCAGCTCTGGCAGGCACATTAACCCCAAGCAAACACTAAATGTTTGGAAGAGGCAGGGGGCCCTGCGCGGCGTGGGGAGGGGGCTGTGCTCGGAGTCCAGAGCCGCTCTTCCTACAGCCTCCGTGAGTAGCTTCGCTTTGCTGCTCCCGGGCCACTTTAGCCCCGGTTTAAGCCGATCCCGTCCCCAGTGACTGGTCGTACCTGTCTGGGCTGTATATGCTCCAGAGATACCGCCTGGGTCCAGCTCCCAGTGCTCTGATGTTATCACCAAATCGGATTTTCCTCTGCACACCAGACAGCCCCACTATCTCTCTCTAACTTGTTGCTGCTGCGAGTCTCTAGAGAATAATATGTGCTGCAACAATTTCTCTATTGTTTCCTTGACTTCAACTATTGTGCCCCTTAATTAGAGTTACTTGTGGAGGAGATCAGAGAGTTGCTCTTGCTACCAAAAAAAAAGAAAAAAAAAGTTAAAAAGTTGCAATCTGATGTTTCGCCATTATAGATGTTCTTCTTGCTACTGTTTCCAGGTTCATGAATTGTGTGATAACTTCTGCCATCGGTACATTAGTTGTTTGAAAGGAAAAATGCCAATAGACCTCGTTATTGATGAAAGGGATGGCAGCTCCAAATCAGACCACGAAGAACTCTCAGGATCTTCCACAAATTTAGCCGATCACGTAAGTCCTGGTTTCTTTATGGCACTTTTAAAGACTTTAACCTGCTTAGGGGACCTGTCCCCGAATTTATCCTCCTGCTGCTGTTGTCTTATCGTTGTTACTACTGTAAGCTCTCGCAAGCTCGGATCCCACCTTTCCACTTATTTCCCTCTCTCTTTGTGAAATTGTAGAGGTGCAGAAGGTTCCTTCTATTTCCATCTGTAAAGCAGGGAGTTTGCAATGGCTTGTAAATTTCCCTGTTCTGGGCGTCTTGGAGAGCTAGCAAACCGTTGGTTTGATGTGGGGCTCGCTGCTTTCTCTTCTTTTTGCCAACTGTGTAATCAATGCAGCAATGCAAGGGAAACAGAGACAAGAAAGTTAGGGAGAAAGTTTGCTGATTTGCTCCCTCCCCTCCCCTCTCGTGGGGATGACAAGTGATGAGAGTTATTGGCAATACTACACTGCATTAAAAAAAAAAGAAAGAAAGAAAGAAAGGGGGGGGGGGAAGGGTTATAGCACATTAGAGTTTCCAATGCTTGTGCTTTATAGCAACTTATTGTCAGAATATGGACTTATTGCCAAACGCCTGAAGCATCTTCATAATAAAAGACAGTAACCTTGATGAAGCAATTATTAACAATGTATTACAGAAAGCTGGAGAGAATGATGATTGAGTAACCGTAGGTTAGCGGTTGATTTTAACACTTTAGGAGTTGGTGAATTAGTGTCATGTGTGTAGGACTGAACGTTGGTGTGTGTGGTAAGGAGAATGCCTTTGTTTTTCCGGGTTTTGGAGCGGCTCTTGTGATCCTTCAAAAGATGCAGACGCGGAGAGGCTTCGGGATGTGAAGGGAAAGATTGCAGCTGGTACCGCAGAAGAGGGAAGGAATAGCTCTGGTTAAAAAGAGTGGGTGTGAACTCTATTTATTTATAGGAACGCATCCCTGGGGGGAAAAGGGGTTTACACAGTTTTAGATTCAATTGAACTCATAATCTAAATGATACAGTCTAATATTTTAGCGGTTGAAATATTAATTTAACACCCGGTGTGAAGTTAACCATGCTTGCTGCACAGGCGCCTGCCTTTATTTCCCAGTGCGTTAAGAGGAGTAGCTGTAAGCCCAGGGAGAATGAGCTTTCTAGGAGCTTTTGTTTCCTTTGAAAACGTGTTGTTTGTGTGTGTGTATTCGATAATTACATCAGACCTGGACTGAAGCTGAATTGGGAGATAAAATAATCATAAATTCTCCTTAATGCCCCCCTTCTGGCACTGCTTAGCTACAGAGCCCGGGAAATATTTTTTGGACCCAAGCCTTAGCTTTCATTTTCTCATTTGTATTCGGTAAACATTGCAGGACAAGTTTTGGTTGTTTTGTGATTTTTTTTTTGGGGTGATATTTTACATTTTAAATCTATTATTTTGAAAGGGGATTAAAAAATAGTAATAATAATTAAAAAAGAAATGGATGCAGATGCTCCCAAAAGTTTCTCTGCTTATCAGCTGTCTCACACGTAGATAATAAACTCCACGAGGGATGACATTGTTTGGGAATTACTTACTGTATGACATTGTATGACTCCAAAATTTGTGTCCATAAGTATTCTGGTAGAGTAGTGGAGAAGAAATTGAAGTCAGTGGCAATCTGAAAGATAGGCCGGGGGGAGGTCATTGTGGAAAATTCAGAACAGAGGGGGGAAAAAGAAAAAAAAGGAGGGGGGGAGGGAAGTAAAAGTCCATGTTTCTCCAGCACAGTTTCTTTACAAGAGTGTGTTTCAAGTGGAAGTGTAGAAATGGAGCATGCTTGTGTTTATATTGAAGAGATTAGATAAACTAGCCTGTTTAGGGTTCTGGCAGATGGCGAATGCTCAAGCCAATTTGCTGTGCTCCATTATAATATTTAAATTCACACACAATGATAGGACAAGGGTGGAGGGGGGGGTTAGCATTTTGATAATTTGATAACTATTATCTTCCCTAAGAAGAATCTCCTCTTGTTTTTGTGCCCCCATCTGCCACCCCCCCCCAAAAAAAAAAAAACCACCACCCAAACCAACAAAAAAACCCCAACAGCCCAAACCCCAACCACCAAACCCAACCCCAACTCAAATAAATATGACAACCCATTTATCTTGCACCCGTTAGGGTTTACCACTTCATTGGGTATTATAATTTAAAGCCTTTTATTTCCTGGAGATTTGAGCTATAACATTTTTACTTTAGCCCCCCTGCTATTTGTTTTGAAAGGAAGCAATAATTTGTGCAACCAGAACACCAACTGGGAAATGAAGAGTTGTATCACATAGTTACATTTTATTCATGCGTTTTGGGAAATGTGGCTCCTTATTGGATTGATAGTTATTTGTTTATTTATTTATTTATTTAATGTTCGCCTCTTTCCCCAACAAAACTTTAACACTCTCTTATAGCTCAGCCAAACTACTCTGTGTGTGTGTCTGTGCACACATCTATCTTTGCTCTGTGCAAAAAGTTCCAGCAGGAAGTGTCACAGAATGGTAGAATCTGCTTTTATTCATAAAGAAGGAAAAGCTTTATATATATATATATATATAAAATAGCTAATACAAACATGCAAGAGTATCAACAGCCACCCCCAGCTCTCAGTTGTGAGCCTCTACCTGCAAATGGAGTAGTTCAAGTATGCAAATCCGTCCAATTTGACTCTCCAGGTTTATTTTTTTTTCATTTGCTTTGATATGCATATTTAATACGTAGCCTCGGGCTAGATCTCATTTGGTGAAAGTTGGTGCAGGGGTGATGATGAGCCACTTCAGAAGGACAGAGACAGCATGTTGTTTCCTCTGTTTTATGTACTGGCCCGCTATTCTGATCCGTGGGTTTTTCCCCTCATGGTTTTATTTGCACATGAAATACTAGGAGCCGTTTCAACTGATTGGCTATGAATAATGATAGCCCCCAAAAAAGAAGTGTAGGTTAATTTGTTGGGTGCCAGGGTTTCTCTTGTGGAGGTGGCAGTTTGTGACAGCTGTTTGACACCCTCCTCCCCCCCCCCAAAAAAAACCCCATAAATCCATATACCTCTGGTCTTATCCAGGGGTATCAAGCTAGGCTTTGTGTGTTTTAATGTGAATGTGAAGGGTGGCAGAGGTGACAGTGGCGGTGCTGAACTAGGAACTAAGGCAGCTCTCACTTTTCTCCCTTTGCTAGACCTGGAAACAGGCGTAAGGGAAAGTAACAGAAAAGAATTGCAGGATTAGCCAATATTTACCATAAGACTTTAAACGGGGTACTCAAATAGTACAAGCTTCCCCTTTTCAAATTCTACTGCTCTACTATTTATATAACTTAATTGGAAACCAAAAGCAAAATCAACAAAGGAATGAACTCTTCAAGAGATATACCTGTGCTGGAGGAAGGAGACAGCTGTAAGCAGTTGTGCTCTTATGTGTTGGGTAATAAATGTGTTTATCGAATTTTATTTTAGTGCTCTATTAACTGTTATGTAATATAGTAAGTGTAAAGGGTCCAGGGACTTGGGAGATCAAATAGTGCAGAGCTGGCCACAAGAAGCTGAAACTTTTGTTATTACTCTGCTGTGTTTAGTAAATATAACAGCCCATAATTAGTGTTTGAATTTTTAACACCCTCATATTTTTTTATTGCTCTGAGGTATTAGCTGTAGATGGGAGGAAGGTAATTACAGCTATGCCCTGGCTGAACCAGTTAATCAGTTAAGGAAAGAAAAACAACCCAAACCCAAAAGAAAAAAAGAAAGCAAAGAGGAAAGCAACCTTTCCAGCTGCAGTTCAAGTTGAGTTTCCCAGCACAGACAATTGATTATCGTTCAATATAAACATTCTGGGCCCTATCCTGCATTCTGTGTTCTGATGAGATTGTAAAAAAAATAAATCTGTTGATGTTTTTTTTCCTTTTTCTTGTCAAGCTACTCAAACCTTGAAAATGTAATGCTGCAAAATTGGGAGATTTGAAACTTTTTTGAGCATGTGATAACGTTTTATACTTTGGTTATATATATATATATATTTTAGTACCTGGCTTCACCTGGTGCTGCGCAGATCTTCTCTTAGCACAAAACCTACTTTGAAGCCTAGCAGTGCTCCCACAGAAATTTATGGTTCCCCTTCTGCTGGTTTTCATGGGAGCAGGATCAGGGCTTCACTCTTCTTGCTATCTGTTTGCGTGCTGCAGTCAATTTGCAGCTGAGAGGTAACAACATACAGATCATCATTTATAAAATGTAATTCAAAATGGGTAGAAATATACATAGGGCTCTTCTTTTCCTTTTTCTTTTTCTTTCTTTTTTTTTTTTCCCTAGGACTGCTGACAGATTAGAAATCCAATGCCCTAGCTGTAGAAGAGAAACACTAATCTGAATATGAAACCTTTCCGCTCTCAAATGGGGAGAGAACTTTCATTTTGTACTTTTGGGGCATGCAGGCATTTTACATTTCTTTAATATTTCCTCTTGGAGACCAGTCTGGGCAGATCCCTGACATCTTGCAGATGCAGAAGGGAAAAAACCAAAGTAGTAAAAATAGGGTAATAGATATCTGTTCCAGTTATACAATTAAACCTTTAGGTGAGATTTCACTGACTAACGAGGAAGTAATCAGAGGCCTGATGCTGCAGCCTCCAGGTACCCCACGCTCTGATGGACTTTGGTGGGAATTTTGAGTATGCCAGGATCAGACCCCCAGAGGTGCCAATTCTGTTTGCAGCATGGCAGAAGGAAAACTAAATAGCGAACGGCAACAATAATGAAGCAAACTTCTTTTTCCCCCCTTTAATAGTCACATTTCTTAGCGGGTGGCTTTTAGACTTAGGACGCTGTGGTAGGCCCTGTGCCTTCTAAAGGCCAAGCAGCATCCTGAGACGGTAGGGAATGTTGTGTGTCTCCTCTTCATGATGGGCCAAGGTGCTCTGCAGCCAAAGGTTATCTACAGCTGGAATCTGAGTGTTTGGATTCTCAGCTAGGTTCTCTCCAACCGAACTGATAAGGTATTCCACTGCCTGCTTGGCGGCGGTGTTCCCTCTTTGGTTTGAGTTGTCTATCAAGTCTAGGCGAAGCGTAGCCACGCTGAACGACGTAGAAGGACAATTAAAATCCCAACAAAACTGGGATTTTTGCAAGTCTCAGTTCCTTGCTGACAGGTATATTGCACGACTGATTTCAATCTTAATTGGGAAGTACAAAGCGTGCGGCTTTTCAGAAGGCTGCTGTGTTCTAGAAGTGTCAGAAATTCCTCCTGATGCTTTCCTCAGATGCGAAAAATAATCAAGAGACAAGGATTACAACTCGTGCATGCACACACAAATACCTGCTAGAAGGCAATGCCTCATGTTGTGGTTGAATTGTGCCGTTGGGATACAAAAACCCGTGATCGTATTAAACATGCATCTGTAAGAAAATAGACATTGGCCGTATCAGGAGTAGCCTTTTTTCTTCTATCAAACATACACATGATGGCAAATTAGAGTTTTTCATGGCTCATTGACTTATTGAAAGTTTCTTTACACAGTAAGTTTGTTATCACTGGACTCCACAGCAGCCTCTAAGATACCATCCTGAACTTTACACATACAAAATGTAGGCAGACACGGAGGCACACAGAGACATGGTTGCATTTATGTGCATGGGTTTCTGTATCCACCAAGTCTTTTGATATCCACTGGTACCTAGATGCAGATTTTTGTGGCATCAGTCACATCAGGTGCTCCTCTGTATTTATAGGTGTTCCTTGTAGGAATAAGGGGAGCGGGATTTGGCTTGTATTTGGGAGGGAAAATGTCATCCATATCAGTAGTTCAGTTTTGTGCTTGCAGAATCAGTTTACTAGAGTAACCTCCAGACCTTGGAATCCAACCATCTTCGTGAAGAACGAGCCCTATAGCTCCTGTAGTTTCTTTTATTTGTTCCTGTGAAACCAGAGGTTTTGTCCATCTCACCTGATAAAATGTAAGGGCCTGATCCTGTCACTGCTGCATACTTAAAACTTCAGTTAACATCCATAAGACAAATCCTGCCCAACTTACTCACATGGGTGTTATCAGCTGGCCTGATTGATTTTACTTCCCCATCATAAATAAGAAGCAAATTCCTTATGGCTAATTGAGTCTTTAATATCACCATAAAAAAAAAAAGGCAGGGTGAGATCAGAATCAGCCCTAGTGGGACTGTAGACACTGATAAAAAAACCAAACCAAACCAAAGAGCCAGGCTTTGCTTAGTGGAAATTCTGGGCATACAAAGTAAGAACTACAAGTTGACAGAAGGTTATCCTTTATCAGATTCCTGTAATGACATCTCTCCTCAAGAAATTCTGTAGCAGTTAAAAACTCTTCCAAGTCTCCGCCAGATTTGCAGCATCGACAAAACAGTAACACCTCAGATTTGCTTTGTGCACCAGGAGACTCTTGTCCTTTCTCTTGCTCTTTTCTAGATTTAGCAAAAAAAAAAATCACTGGTGGTGCTAAATCTTTTTTTTTTTGCTCAACTTTCAAGGGAAAAAACACCAGCAAAATTGTGTTTTCTAGGGAAGGCTGTGTGTGTAAATGAGAAACAGTGGATAGCAGTGGAGTGATCTCCTGTGGCCCTGCTAGTACAAGCTTTCCCCATATTGTCTCCTGCTTTTATATTAATTACAACTTGCATTATCAGCTGTGAGTCTGTAGCCCAGCAAATAGAAAATACTGCCCCTGGAGACCTTGCTTCTTGTATCTATTTTCCATCTCCTTCTATTGTGCTCTGCTCAGTATTCGCTGCTTTTCTCCTGGTAACACTGCTCTTTAACACAATTAAGTAAGAGCAAGAGGAGCACCATATTTGACTCCCAATTATTAAAAGTCCTGGGAATAGATACATGTGGGCTGCCTACCTTCTGTGGTATTCTGGCATTAGTTCAGGTCATATGTGTGTGAACCTTTTAGAGCACACACACGTACACAGAGCGCGACTGCATTTGGGCAGGACTCATCTGCGCTCCTCAATGTGTCCCTGGGAAGCATAGCAGTAAACTTGCGAGAAGATATAAGAAGCAATGAGAACACTTTGTGTAATTTACCTAAAGCTATCTGATTATCTGGGGTTTTGTGTTGATTGGAGGGGGGTTTGTTGGTTTTGTTTGTTTGTTTTTTTGTTTGTTAGCTTAATATAAATTTAATTAACAGGAATATCACAATTTATGTTAGTGAGGTTTAGGTCAGGATCTCTTTAGGTACCTAAGTTATACTGGTAAGGTGTTTCCAGTGAAGGGCACGTTAGATGGTCCCCATTGTTTTTTTGGTGAAGACATACAAGAAATAACTAGTTATGGTTAGGCATTTGGCCAAGAAGTTTTTCTTGAGGGATGCAAAGTTGGAAACAGTTTAGGGGAGAAAAAGAGAAGTTCACTGACACATACAGTGGTCTTAGCCCAAAGCAAAAGAATGTTGCCTTTTTATCAGGCTGTAAACTCCACCTCTAGATTTATTTGTCATCTTTTTATGCTATTAAAGCCTAGCTATTTCCTTCCTTTTCAAATTCCTCCAACCTTCTACCGTCTCATCTTGCAAATATCTCCTCTTATCATTTTTTATTTCAATAAAATTCTGCCAAACTGTTTCCTCAAGAAAACTATGCCACAAGAAATACACACTGAATTCCCAATCAACATTGAATCATTGACTGTAGAATATGGTTTGCCTTTCTGCCATGGGATCCTAAAAAGTGGGGTCAAGAAAACTCGGAGTGGTAAAAGGCAGAAAATGTTCTCATCTGTGGGAACTCTTACTCCGTGATCCTTTCCAAATCATGATGGTCTTAAAACACAAAAGGCCGACCTAGCTTTTGAAATACTTTATGATAGGTTCTGGATGACATTTGCCTTAAAACATAGCTGAGGTGTTAGCAGTTAATTATTGTAATTTTCCTATGTGTGATAAGGAGCTCCAACAGCAGCCAGCTTAAGAGAGCCTGCAGTGCATAAAATTAACATAACTCACCATGTTCCCTGAAAAGTTGAGCCTAGGTGAACATGCTGCAATTATTACATTTTCTAAAAGAAGGCTGCAGCCTGATGTTGTTGGAGGGCTAAACTCATGCTATGCCATTGTTTCTTTCCTTTTTTCGTGTCTTTCTCCTAGCTCTTTATCTGATTACCATCCGGCAAACAGCTGACGCTAAGAGGCTGCAGAGGGCTGAAGAGCTCCTGTCTGCTGTTTGCCTTCAGCTTGAAGCTATTTGAGTGGCTTCCTAACTCAGAGATAAAAAGAGAAGCTCATAGGCACAACTGTGTTTTAATCCAGGCTGTAAAGAAACTTGCTCAGGGTTTTTTTCTTGCATTTTATTTCCATCTGTATTTTTTTGCTAACCTTATTTTTAGCCTTTTCTTTAGTTGTCTTTAATTTTTTTTTTAATAACATCTGGGATACTTCATCTTTTGAGACTTCTCCTTTTTGTGTTTCACTCCACCTGCCTCTGTAAAATGATGGTTTTATATATATATATATATATATATATATGTATATTAATTATCATAGAAACATTCAGGTGGAAAAGAGCCTCAGGATCACCAAATCCAACCCAGACCCCTACTCTGCAAGGGTCACCCCTAAATCACAGCCTCAAGCACCACATCCAAACCACCTTGAAACACATCCAGGACTGGGGACTCTGCCACCTCCCTGGGCAGCACATTCCAATCCCTGACCACTTTTGCTGGGAAAACATTTGTCCTACTCTCCAGTCTAAACCTACCCAGTTGTAGCTTGAGGCCATTCCCTCTTGTTCTATCACTAATTACCTGTGAGAAGACACCAGCACCAGCCCCTCCACAACCTCCTTTCAGGTAGTTGTACAGCGTGATGAGGCCTCCCCTCAGCCACCTCTTGAAATGGTGAGGGGGTCACAGTATGAAAAGTGATTTCTGAGACCAAAATTAATACAACTATCTCAATTAATATAAAATACTAATTTTTTTTTTTTGTTGGTTGGTTTAAAAACAAATCAACCAAAACAACCCCACATCCACCAACTCTGGATGTGTTTCAAGGTGGTTTGGATGTGGTGCTTGGGGCTCTGGTTTAGGGGTGATGCTTGTAGAGTAGGATTCTGGGTTGGACTTGGTGATCCTGAGGGTCTTTTCCAACCCTGGTGTGGTTCTGTGTGAGGAAAAGTAGATCAGTCTTGTAGATTTTGGACGGGGGTGAGGTGGTTTTTCTTTTTCTTTTCTTTGCCATAAGTGCTGTCTGTTGTGCTGACAGGTTAGGCAAGTTTCAGATCCAGGTCTGTTTGCTTATTTTACTCATATCTTCCTGCCGTGCAACAGTGTATGTGGGTGCATGTGTGTGTCTAAGGTGAAGGGGATTTGGTCCTTCTTACCCTTTGGTCACCTAGGGCTTTATTGGGTAGCTTTTGAAGTCCCATGCTCTTCCTTTTGCTTCTGCTGTGATCTGTGTCAGGCTAGTTAGATTTATGTTGCCGGGTATTGCAGCAAGCCGTTATTTGGCAGTTCTATTTTGCCTTGCTATAGAGCATGTGGTACTAATCAGTGCTAGGAGATTACTTTGAGACATTTCAATATATATATTTTTGGGACCTGATTCCAATCACACTAACACTGAATTTTACAATGGGTAAATCAGTTGATTTTGTTGAACTTACTCTTACTACAGGTCGGGGTAGATGAGGTCAGAATCAGGCTTGCTCAAGGACTTTATCCAAACTTGTTGCTTGCTGCTTTCAGGATCAATTTGTACTCTAATATTATTGCAGATTTAAAACACAATCAAATCAAAGAAGCAACAATTTATTTTTTTTCTCTTTTTATTTTATTTTTTCTTTTTCTTTTGGAGGGGGGATTTGTTGTTTGTCTTGTTGATGAATTATTGTGATTCCCTTGATTTAAGTTGTTGCACACAGGTGACAAGTAATACAGGTCCAGCCCCTAGTCTGATCTGTTTCATGTGTTCTTGCTCTCCTTTTCTGCCAGAGGAAATTCCATCTCTTGCCTGCCTTCATGTGGTGCTGATAAAGCTCTTCCTGTACAGTAGAATTCCTGTTTTCCTTTAAGCAACAGCAGGGTATTGGGAATGATCAGGAAAGGGGAGGAGGACAGGAGGAGAATACACTCAACAAAGTAGCACTAAACTGTAACACGAAGTTTTCCTCACTCACCCGTTCAATAGCAGCTCCCTCCTCTGGGAAAGCCAATACTCAAATCAATTGGAAAGCTCTCAGGAATTAGGTGACCAAAGCATAGTAGCTGAGGTCTTACTTAGCTAAAAGTTTTGCAGACTTTGTCTGTGTGTCTTCAGTGTTCCCTTTTGTCAAGTTTTATGTAAAGTAGAAAGAATTACATAAAAATCACTATAGATGTTATTTTATATAATCACCTGGTGGTTATTCTTGACGTGACTTGCGAGCGAACTGTTAGAGTGATACATCTAGAAAGCCTTTTGAAATGTGTCGTACCAAGGTGGTGGTGGTGGGGGGTGAGGAATCACCTTTCCTGGCACCTAGTATCTTCCAGAGAAAGCTTGCTTTTCCCCTCGCAGCTTTGCATGTGCTTGAAGTTTTTTCAGTGTTTGAATGGGTGAGAGAGAGGTTAGGGTGTGAGGATGTTCTCCTCTCCCGCAAATGTTCTCCTCTACTTCTTGAAACGGTTTTCCTCCTCTTCCTCTCGCATCCCATCTTTAGTCAGTCTGGAAAAACAAAGCATGGGGAGAAAGTTTGCACTCCAACTAGCCTGATCCCAGTGTGTAACACCTAGTGCCACAAACTGTGCAGGTTGCTGCTTTCCCCCCTGTCCCACTCTACTCCTCTTTAAGAAACTTAACCTTTTGTGTTTGGTTTGGGTTTTTTTTGCCCCTCTCCCCTGAAATATTCTCCTGCGGTACTATTCAAACAATTAAATCCAGACAACTCTTTGAAAAGCTTAAAAAAAAAAAGGGGAGAAAAATCTGTCCTTTATTTTGCCAAGTAAAAGCTGTCCTTTATTTCACCAAGTAAATCTGTGTACCTTCCCCCTGCTTGCCTTTGCTGAAGAATTATTACCCTGTGCAAACAGCGTCGGGGTTTGGCACATTTCGCAAATACTAATGTGTATACTTCCCCCCCATCCCCTTCTTCCTCCCCTCTTCTCCCGGCTTTTTCTTTCTGTTCTTCATTTGCAATTGGAATGGGAACTGTGGAAAAATTTCCTTGGCACTCTGACACCAGAATCCTTCGTCTTGGAGAGACCACGATGATGCAACCTCAACGCACTCGGCAGGCACACCGGGGCCCTCCAGTGGGGGCCACGCTTCCCAGAGCGGAGACAACAGCAGCGAGCAAGGTAAAAGGTCAAACTTTTTTTTTTCCCTTTCCCCTCTGCAAAGTAGGCATGACTAAAATAACTCCAGCTTTTTTCTTTTTTTCTTCTTCTTATATCAGTACATCTGCCTTAGAGTAAACATGGAGTGGCAGACTTGTAGTATAATCAGCTGTAACTTTGGGAGACGGTATTTCCTTTTCCTAACCCACTTAGCTGCGTTTTTATTATGATTTCAAAGTGAAATATCTAATCTTCAAACAAGCTTTGTAATAACAATTGATTAGTTCTGCCAATTCCTTTACAAATTTGGTTATCTACAGTTTATTTTTTGTGTGGTGTAAGTAAATAGAAGGACAGACACACTCTCCAGCTGTGATGCGGTTGCTTGAATAGGGTTATGGACCAAAAAAATTAACCTGGAGTTTCAGCTGGGGAAGAGACTCTCACATGAAGTTATGAAGCTGATAAATTGCATACAGCAGAAGCAAACCCCAAATTGGATGGAAAAAGAAAAAGTTGGCTTGGGCAGACTTGTTTCTGCTTCTAAAAAAATCTGAATTCGGAACGGTAAACAGAGATGTACCTGACCTGCATAACTTCTGCTGGGTCTCTACAGTGAAACCTTCTCAAGGGTTTCAAGAGGCTTGATTTTTGTTGCAGGGTGGGGTTCTTGTTTTGTTTCCTACTGCCTTGCACCTCGTGTGTGGTCATCTGCATCCATGCTGAGTGAGTGTCAAAGGCTGTCATTCTGATATGATAGTGTTTTACACTTGCTCGTTAGACCTTTAAGTGACTCCAGAAGGTATCGAGTCAAGCCTTCAGTGCTAAAAGTTGGGTAAAGATAGTGGACTGTGTCACCTTTGGATGTTGACTCTGAATTGTTCTTTCTCTTTTTAAGATCAAAGTTTAAGGTGGGCTCTGTTCTTGCTTTGCTTTTTAAACGTGGTAAACCTCAGCTTAGTGAGTGAGAAGTTGCCTTTGTGAGGTCTTAGGATATGTTCCCTCTCTCTGGCTCATCTGCAGCATTCTGCCATCGCGCTTCCCCAGCATGAGGTTTGCACATACCCCGTGCGGGATCCCAAAACTTCAGAGGGGAGCAGCCTTTGGGGTTGAGCTGCTGTGACTTAGCCTTGCACTGTGGGGCTGCTTGTCACGGTGCTGTTTGCCGCACTCAGGCGGCGGAGCAGCTCTGCGCTTTCGCGTCTCTCGCATGGCCCACTGCTTGGCACTGAGCTCGGTTCCCTCAGCTGTCTCACGGTCTGGTGTCGTCCCCGTCGAGATTCTAGGATCTTGCAGAGTTTTGTTTCTGGTAGAGCAGTTTGGGTTTGTCTCCTGTCTGTCTGAGTTGTTTATACATTTGTAATCTTATTGCTGATAGCAAGCATCCATGGCACAGGGTGTGTGATCCAGCTCCAACATGAGTTGCGTGGGATCTTTCTTTTTTTCTCTCTGTGTGGTTGGATTGGAGCTCTGTGAGGCCTAGCATGAACTATTCGGCAGCTAATGAAAGGGAGAGCTTGATTGCTAAGCAGCAAGTCACTGTTATGTCTATTAGCCGGCCATAGACTTTACTGTTGCTCAAAAGTTCATATGGTGGCTAAGATGCTTTGTGTAGCAGATGATCATTTGCATACTTAAAAACGATCCCTCCGAGTCATCTGCTGCAGCATGTTCATTCCACCCCTAAGTAAGCAATGTGCTCACACCTGTATCTCCACTCTGCCCCAGATAACCCTTAGAAATGAGAAGAGTTTCTTCATCAGGCCATGCTCAGTGTAAAGAAATCCCTTGTGCTTCACTACTATGTTAAGTACAACAACTTCCCATTGGAGACTGAGGTTTCTGGTCATGGACATGATTTAAACAAACATGTTACCCTCGTTCCTGCAGGAGGGGAGCAACTGCTGAAGGACCACATCAATCCCTAGTGCTGCCTAGTCTAGCAGGGTAAAACATTGCTAGTGTGCTTCCCTTTGTGCTCAACTGGGCCTTTTAAAGGGAAGCAGTCGTCCAGTGGCAAATCAGCATTCCACTCAGCTGCTGGCAGCTGAAAGATGTATGATCCTACAGCACCGGGAAAATTCCCTTTGGAGATGGCTTTGGATTGCTCTCCTCTTCTCATCCTGGGAAAGACTAAAGAGAGGGAGGCCTGTATTGAATTTTCTTTATGCTTCCTTGAGTGGGGGCAAAGTTATAAAGTAAACTTGTGAACTGCCAGGGAGTTGGTCCCAAGCAATGCCAAGACAGGTAGATGCTCTCTTGAGCTATTCTGATGTAGTTATTTGGATCAACTTGGCGACCATGCAGTTTTGTCAAGACCTTCCACAGATGCTGCTTAAAGTATTCCACGTGCCCCAAAGGATTTCTTGGGAATGGGAGCTCATTAGAGAGTCTTGAGTTACATTAGCAGCTTATGGTCTCCTCCACTGAGGGCTGGTGGCAGCAGAGATTGATTCGAACTGGAGTCCGTCTCTTCTGTCCCTGGGGAACACTCCTTCCAGGGGTCTCTGCTTTTTGCCTAGTCTGTGATGTGCAGCTTGTGATTATTTTGTTGTTGTTGTTTTTATTGTGGTGTTTGGGGCTGTTTTGGTTTCGTTGGTGGGGTTTTTGTTGTTGTTTTGGGGGGGAGGCAGGTGTATGGACAGGGCTTGGATGAGTGATGACATTATTTCTGCTGACTTCCTCTGCACGAGGTGGATCTATTTATTACACACAGGAGTCCATTCATAATTGTTACAGTTAGAACCACACAAACCCAGTGTAGGTGTTTTGTCTATTTATGGAGGACGGTCCCTTGATGGCAGTGGATGGCTGCCATTTAGCATCAAAAGGGTTAATCTAGTCACTGTTTAGTATTATTAGAAACATGCTGGCATTGAAGGAGTTAAGGAAAGGGCCTGCAGGCAGTAAATGTTGAAAGATTATCCTAATTTTATAGTGGTGAGTGTCTATGTTGTTCTTAACATGTCACCTCGCTTGTTCAACAGAAAACTAAGCTATACAACATATTGATCTTCCAGCAAACCAGAGTACTAGTGACCTGTAATCTACCAAGCATTTATTGACTTTATCCCAGTTCAGATCCAGAAATGCAGATCAATATCATGTAATATTATTTTAGAGATTACTAATTATGGAGTTGGTCTGGTCAACATACCCCACCCCCCACCCCCCAATACTTCCCTGCCGAGAGAAAGAGTTAAATCTATCCAATAATAATAATAAAAAAAAAACCCCAACATTCTAAACATCTTACAAAGGAGAAAAAAGAAGAAGCTGATTTAATGGTCTAATGAGGCCATCTTCCAGAGACTTGTTTTGTGTAGGGCTTGCTTTGACCTTTCGCTTTGCTCAGGAGCCCAACGCTTCATTTTTCACATTCTTGCAATTACGTTAACGCTTCAAGCATTTCTGACTCCAAGTCAGCTAGGAACACCAGGCATAACTCAACACTGTGAGTTTTTCTCCTCTCTGTAGATTCATTAACAGGTCACCGGGGTCCCAACTGAAATTTAAAACTGACTGGTTCTGTTGGGTTAGCTGAGTTATAGCAAGGGAGATGGCAGGAAAGGGGCTGAAAGAAGGGGAGGGGAGAGAAAAGACCCTGTTGTTGTTTTGTTTTGTTTTCCCAGGGAATATATGTGTAAAAAACCCTAAGTGGAAGATTACAAGGTGTGTGTAGGTTGATCAGCCACCCTTTACTTTGGAAGGGGGGAAAAAAGCCACATCTGAAAGTCTGCTGGGGTCTGGTGTTTTCCTCATTCTTTGTGAAACAAAGTGAAGACGGCGACTGCCTTTACATACAAGGCTAAATGACTTCTAGAATTCAGCATCAGTGTGTACCACAGTGATGGATATGACACTCACAGACTTTAATTCTTATTTAATCTCTTTATGGGATATTTCAAATAATGAATATGGCAGATTATGCATGAAAAGTGGGAAATAAATCTTTTTAAGGTTTAAAAACATGTGATCTATAGGAAAGCACCAGGGAATGCTTTCAGTTTCATATTTTATGACACCAAGATTGTATACCTGATTTGTCATATTCTTAGTTCAGCCACCCAAAGGGCCCCATCCAGTCAAGGCAGACAGAGGCTGTGTATTTTCAGGAAGCTCAGCCTCTTTTTAGGATTAAGCCTGGGGGTGATAAACTTGACCATAAATGAGAAGAACCAGAGACGAGAAACTTTATTGAGGTTATAACTGCAGGTAAAATACAAACGGGCATCACATCCACTTTGTTATGCCCATGTGAGTAATTCATCCACGTGTGGTTTCTTTGGTTTGGTGCAGGGTGGTTTTGGGGTTTTGATTGGTTGGTTGGTTTATTTGTTTTTGGAACTACTTGAGTGTTTTTGGAACTACTGAGTGAAGATCTGCCCTTTTATAAGCAATACCTGAGGCTCCTCTCTGGGGCAATATCTTAAAGTAGTTTTGATCCACTTTTGTGACAGCTTGATGTCAAACTTGTCCCACAGTAGCTTTCTGTGGCAAGGACTGATCATCAAATTCAGGGCAAACTCAACTAAGTTATGAGCTGAAATTACATCTCCATCCCAGGTTATGGCTCTGGGTTTGATACATGTTGGAAAAATTAGGTAGCACATTCATTCATTATGCAGCACCTTCTTATAATGCTGATATACAAATCAAATTGGTTTACAAAACCATCTGATAATGCCCAAACTCCTGTGCTGGCATTGAAACTCTACTGTCCTGGTATTGAAACTCTACTGTCCTGGTATTGAAACTCTACTGTCCTGGTATTGAAACTCTACTGTGGCTACATAAAAGCTTTGAAAGGCAAGGAAAAGGAGAAGGATATGCTGCTAACAATGATTAAAATAGAACTAATGCTGATATACCAATCAGATTTGTTTACAAAACCATCTGATAATGCCTAAAGTCCTGTGCTGGCAATGAAACTCTAATGTCCTGGCATTGAAACTCTACTGTCCTGGTGTTGAAACTCTACTGCAGCTACATAGAAGCTTTGAAAGGCAAGAAAAAGGAGAAGGATATGCTGTTTATAATAACTAAAATAGAACACATTCATGCAAAGTCTTGGGAAGTTTGACATCCAAAAGCTAATGCTACGACTTTTTTTCCCCTCATTCTCTGTATACATACAAGGCTGCTGAGACTAGCCTGCATGTTTAGCACAAGGATTCAGAACACACTTTTATTCCTTGGTGTTTTTTCACCTCTGAAGTTCTAGGGTATGGTTTTATTGGGAGAGGGCTGTCCTTTGCAAGAAAGGCGCTTCCTAACAGAAAGGCTCAAATATCCAGACTGTGGCAAATCAAACTTGCTAATAAATAATGCTTCACTGGAGCTGCATTATTTCACCAGGCACAGCTCTCAGAAAGGTGAACTGTACCAAGTATGGGGGGAAAAAAACCACAAAACCTCTTAAAGAACAATGACTTTGGTTTTGGATTTTTATTTTTTTCCAGCTGAGGAAGATACAGGAAGAGAGTAGCCCTTATTAATTCATCTTTTCCTTTCAAGTTTGAGGGGCCCGTCCTGGTGTTGAGATGTGTGAGTAACTCCTATTAACGGTGATGGGAGTTACGCATGTGCACTGACAGGAGAATAGACCCCTCAGTGTTCAAAGCACAGGAAATTTACATTTTCTTTTTTTTTCTTTCCTCTTTTTTTTTTTTTTTTGTGTGTGCCATTGCTGTAATTGAGATGTTGACAAATTGGAGAATATTGATGAGCCTTTGTTTTAAGCGTTGCTTGCCAACTTCGCTTTATTATTATTATTTTTTCTCTCTTTCCCCGTGGTTTGAACAATGGTGTGGGCTCAGTGGCAGTGAATAATAAGGGTAGAGTAGAGATAACTTTGTATTTCAATATTTTGATGTGCCAATATGAAATAAATTGTCTTAGGCAAAGGGAATATGCCGTTTTAATCATTAGCTATGCATGAAAGAAAAATTGATGTTGACATCTTTGCTGTAAAATCGTTGTAATGGGGCCTTCCTTACAATTCATTTTGTAAAATTCATTTTGTACATTTTGCAGCAATTGAACAATCCCTGCACTGTGAATAGGCAGAATTCCCAGAAATACTGAGACAGTTGGCCCAGTAACTGCTGAGCTCACACTGCACACCACATGCACATTAACCATAATGATGCCAGAGCCAGCTTAGCTAAATATAGTCACAATTTAGTATCCTCCCATCCTTTCTTTTCTTTCTGCCTATTGAGTGAACAAAAACATCTTTTGCAGTTTGGGTTTGATTGCTGGAGTTGGTCAACATTTATGTCCTTACCCACCACTCAATAAGCAGCATTAAAATTTCATAGTGGATCTTTGCTTTACTCTACAGCTTTCTAATCATCAGGCTGGTGACAAACTGCACATTTTATTGTAGTAAGGCTTAGAACAAGGGGGAGCATAAAACGTTAGGCTTGTAGTTAAGATTCTCACCTTGCTCTTAGCTTTTTAATCCATGTAGGTTTGTGTATTGAGACATAGGTTAAAAAAATAATATATATATATATGCAGTAGAAGAGCTTTCCTTCCATATTTGAAGTATGTTGTGCTGGGGTTTCAAATGCAGACTAGGAAAACTCCGTCAATGGAATGTTTTCATAGTGGCAGTAATCTCTTTAAAATAACCCTAAATACAATATGACAGATGCCATCTGGAATAATCTTTTGCTAGTTGCTTTCAACTTTTATTTATTTTATTATTTTTTTTTTCCTACAGCTAAGTTCATCTAAAACTGGTCACTTACTGTGATGGTAAACACAAGCGAACTCTTTCCCTCCCTTTTGTATCTGAATGTTCAGAGAAAACGACTACGCAATTTTTGCCTAAGAGATTGTTCTTGTTGAGAGGTTTGCCTCTAAATTCACCTTTCTGGGCGTGTGTAGATTTATAGATTTGGATTTCAAAACGAAAAAGGTAGGGTTCCCCTTTAGGCCATTCTTTCCAGCTCAGATCCTGCTTAGCCTAACCCAATTTGCCTCTAAATGTTAGGTAACATCCCATTTGCTAAATGATAATTGGATGTTTGTTGCAATATTAATGGCTTCATAACAAAACCACCTTCAAACACACAGTAGCAAGAGCTGAAATGCCTTCCCGTGTTGCTACAGACTAACCAATTTCATCCTATATATGCCAAGTGATTTGAAAGGTCTGGTGTTGGGATCTCTGGATTTTAAAATTTATTTATTTTATTACATATATATATTTTTTTTTTTTAACTTAGTCATGTAAAGGGATGTCTCCTGATGCCTGTTAGAGTTTAATTTAGTGTAGTAATTAAACTTGAATACTGCCTCATAAACAAAAGATAAACAATAAACCAGCCACATTCCCTGCTGTTTCATAGCTTGCTTTCCCAGATGTTTTAGCCTGATAATTTTTGCATCGTGAACTACCTAGCATAGAGTGCTATGGACAGAGGTCAAAACCTGGGTCTTTGTAATGGGTTTTAAAACCTCCTCCTTCTTTTTTTTGTTTTGTTTTGTTTTGTTTTAAATGAAATACTTGATAATTTTCCTTTGTGCAGCTGATAAACTTGTCAGGTACTGCAGAACACTCATTAATTGACTTTTTAATTCTCTTCCTCTTGTTTAACAAGACGGCACTAATTAAAAAAAGAAAAAAAGCCCAAACTAAAGCACAAACTTGCTTTTAACTCTTGATGCCCAAGGAGTGTTGTTATTTCTTAACATTGGGGTGTCTGGACAATACATTAGAAACCTCTGTGATCCTTCAAAATAGAAATAAAGACGCCCTTGCAGGAGCTGCTCTTTCCATGGCCATCCTAAGCAGCTGAGAAAATGCTCACCGTGGAAGACTTCTGGTGCTTTTTGAAAGCTGCTGGAGCTTGTGTGTCCACCTCTGGTCTGCTCCTCTGTCAGCCATGATCTTTCTAATTGCCAGGTACTGGTAGGCCCTTCAGCTGCAGAAGCCATGTTATTTTCACTGGGTGGGGTAATTACTGAAAGCTGAGAATAGCTGTACTAAAGACACAGGGATACTTTCATGATCCCATTAGCATAAGAGAGGGTAAATTATTCATGCCAAGTGAGGATTCTATGGGGAAAAGTATAGTTAATGCACATAGTTTTAAATGTATCCCTTTCTGCTCTGAGACTAAATTCTTGTTGGATTCAGTTCTCAGACATTTACAGGAAAGCTCTAGTGGCATGTTAGACGCAGTTCATCTCTCTCTGTTTGCAGCGCTCTCAATAGAGACCATCTGGCAAAGATCCAAAAGGTGATTAAACAAAATGATCAGCTCTTGTTGCTGTGTTACATGTCCAATACTCTGGATTAAAAAACATGACCCACAACAGTCAGCTAACATCTTTTTTTTTTTTTTCCTCCCCCCCCCCCCTTTTTCTTTCCCCTTCCCCTGTAAGAATTCAGATGGTCCACAAATGTCTGTGCCATCTTTGTGTCCTTATGGCCCATAATCATGAACAGGTTGTGCAAATGGCTCTTTCTGTAACACGGTCTGTTCCAGCAGCATAGAAACATTTCATATTAATTGGGTCAGTCCTAATGTTCAGAATGACACAGGGAAAGGGGGGGGGGGGAAGAAAGAAGAATTTACCCAAATGTGTTCTTATAGCAAACACTTAAAATGTGCCTTGCTCCTATTAGAAAGTGAAATTTGACATCAGGCTCATGTGGCTGATTTTATTTTTTTTAAGATGGAAGAAAATCAAAGCATGACACTGTCATCTGCTGAAAAGAGTTTAAAGCCCCTTCTAACCAACCAACCAACCAACCAACAACAACAAAAAAGGAAATAAACAAAAAATAAAGAAGAAAGGGGGGTGTGTGTGTGTGGAAATGAGCTGTGGTTTAGCACCACAATCAGGGATGAATTTACAGTGCTACTCAGAATACTCCCTTATCATAAACAAGCTGATAATCACGCTGAATCTAACTCCCAATTAGCTCTCTCCTTGCTCGCAGAGATCAGCGTGCACGTCCTCCTTGAGTCAGACAGAACATTTGTAGACCTTATGTCACATTTGGAATTTAAGGATTAATGCTATATATTCACCAGGAACCCCAGCTAATCAGCAAGGTAATTTTTCAAACCAATCACTTGGATGCCTGAGCTAAGGTAAAAATGCCAAGACTGTGAAGGGAGGACATATGTATCTTATCTTTTGGGGGTTGCAGCAAATGCCAAGTACGAGCGTAAATTCAACAGAAACCAGACATTGTTGGAAAGTAATTAAAGAAATATTGAAATTAAACCTACCATATGAGTGAAATATTTGCAGGCCTGCTTTGTTGCATGCATAACAATTTGCGTGGAACTGCACAGTGCTGCCTTCTCCCTTACACTCTTTTGAGTTGTACTTTGTGAAGTGGAGCAGGGGAATCGCCGCTGTGCATTCAGCTTTTGGGACCAGAGGGATCTTCATGCTGAGGAGGTTCACAGACCAAAACTCAGTAGGTTTGCTTAGAGGAGAAATGCATTAAAACAAAGAAAAGAAATGTAGGGCCTCCAAAGCTATGTGAGGTAAAATCAGATCCCACTTTTGAAAGCTTAAAAGATCTGCTGAGTTGTACTCTGTAAAGTAGGGCAGGGGAATCACCTCTGTGCATTCATGTCTTGGGATCAGAGGGATCTTCATGCTGAGGAGGTTCACAGCCCCAAATCAGTAGGTTTGCTTAGAGGAGAAATGCATTAAATCAACGAAAAGAAATTTAGGGCCTCCAAACCTACTTGGTGAAAAATCAGATCTCGCTTTTGAAACCTTAAAAGGTCCACTGAGTTGTACTTTGTTAAGTAGGGCAGGGGAATTGCCTCTGTGCATTCAGCTCTTAGGATCAGAGGGATCTTCACGTCGAAGACGTTCACAGCCCAAAATCAGTAGGTTTACTTAGAGGAGAAATGCATTAAAACTAAGAAAAGAAATTTAGAGCCTCCAAACCTACGTGGAGAAAAATCAGATCCCTCTTTTGAAAGCTTAAAAGATCCACTGAGTTGCACTTTGAGTTGTACTCTGTTAAATAGCTCTTAGGCTGAGAGAGATCTGCTTCATGCTGAGGCTGTTCGCAGCTCAAAATCAGTAGGTTTACTTAGAGGAGAAACGTATTAAAACAAAGACAAAACAAACCTATGTGAAGAAAAATCAAATCCCACTTTTGAAAGCTTAAAAGATCCGCTGAGGCTGTCAGCTCTCCTTACCATGCAAGGTGAAGGCAGTAGGTAAAAAGCAGGGACATGTCCAGTGCGCAGGAGAGGGGAGGGGGAGCCCAAGGCTCCCCTGGCGTCAGTGCAGCCTGGCAGATGAAAGGGACCCACATAGCCTTGGGGGGCTTAAGGCTATTACAGGGCAACTCATGCTCTGTTATCATGCTGATTTTCAATTGATTTTTGGCTGTACAGTACTTGTTGAAGGGCCTCTAGAGCATCAAACACTGCATTATGGCACTACACACTGTAATACGCCAGCCTTTTGTCTTGCTGCCTTTACTTTGCCCGAGCAGAGCAGTGCTAACCACCCCGTGATTGCTCCAGCTCCTGAGCAGCTTTTAGAGCTGAGGAAGTAGGACAGGTGAAGGGAATTTGACAGCTGTCTTTAGCTGGCTCTTAACCTGATTTGACTCATTTGTTTGCAGTCCTGCGTTTCCCAGCCAGTCTGGTTTTGAGCTGCGGTGAGACACTGCTTTTAATTTACAAAATTACTGCTCCTTTAAGCAACTGATTGCAGGGTTCTGACAAACCCTGGTGTCTGGTGGTGTAAAGGTACTTCCTTCTTTCTCAAACTAGTTGTAGGATTCCTTTAAATAACTGGTACCAGAGGTTGTTGAAGCTGGAGCTGAGGTTGCAGGAAGTGTTTTGTGGGCTGAAGTAAGCAATTTCTCCTATTTTTCTACCTCCTCCTTTGCTCACTCAAACTATTGCATCCCTTCTGTATATTTTTCATTCACTAAAAAAAAAATTAAATTCAAAACATCTACATTTAAGTCTTGATAAGCTGAGGATTTTTTAAAATCAGATGAGTGCCTATGTATCTAAGATAGCATCTTCAAATAAATGCTTACCACTTGTAAGCAGTTGTTTCAGCTGGCTTGTGTAAGTCTTTGTGCACAGAGGAGAAGATGTAAATGAGTATATAAAAATGTCTACAAGAATAAAAATCCACATGTGCAAACACAAGTAGGGACTTAGGCCTGCACCTTTTTGGTGTTTGGAAAGCCTTTGACACAGGCAGGATGTGGACCTGATGGAGCAGGTCCAGAGGAGGGCCATGAAAATGATCAGGGGGTTGGAACACCTCTGCTAGGAGGAAAGGCTGAGGGAGCTGAGAGTGTTCAGCCTGGAGAAGAGAAGGCTCCAGGGAGACCCAATAGCAGCCTGCCAGTACCTGAAGGGGGCTAAAAGAAGGCTGCAGAGGGACTGTTTGCAAAGGCCTGCAGGGACAGGACGAGGGACAATGGTTTGAAATGAGAGCAGAGCAGATTGAGATTGGATGTGAGGATCAAGTTTGTTAGCATGAGGGTGGTGGAACACTGGAATAGGTTGTCCGGGAAGACAGTTGAGGCCCTATCCCTGGAGCTATTCAAGGTCAGATTGGACAAGTCTTAGAACAACCTGATCTAGTGGAGGATGTCCCTGCTGACTGCAGAGGGGATTGGACTAGATGACCTTTGGAGGTCCTTTCCAACCCAAACCATTCTATGATACCATAAAAGAGTGCTATAGTCATGAGGATAATACCAGGCAACAGTGACAGCCTTAGCTGCCCTGCCTAGATGCAGGCACAGCTCCTCACCTATGGTCTCTGGAAAGACATTTGTTATTTTGTTGGCCTGCCTGTAGCTCTTCAGTTTGTTTCCATGAGGTAAGAATGTGGCTGTCCACCCATAAAGAACTGCAGAACGGAATCCAATGCCAACACCAACCTTTGTGTAGGTTACATGCCCTCTCTTCTGTGTATTCTTCTCCATCTGTACAATGGAAATAAGAGTACTTAGAAGTTTGTTGTCTGTTAATACCTGTTGTCAGTAGATTGCTTTGATATCCCAGAAATTCAGGGGTTTGTAGGAAGTTTTTGTAGATGAGTGCATTCTTATATTGGTCTCCTTGGATGTCACCAAAGAAGCCCTGGATATCCTCTCTTTGTAAACTGGATTGCTTGTTTTAACACTGCCTCTTTTTCCAAAAAAGGTGGAAAATGGTGAATTAAATAGCCTGGATCTTCAACTTCACATTCATAGATTCATAGAATGGTTTAGGTTGGAAGCAAGCTCAAAGGCCATCTAGTCCCCTGCCATGGACAGGGACACCTTCCACTAGACCATGTCATACAAGGCCTCATCTAACCTGGCAGGGAGGAGGCATTCATGACCTCCTCAGCCTACCTCTTCCAGTGCCTCACCACCCTCACTGTGAAGCATTTCTTCCTTATCTCCAGTCTAAATCTGCCCTCCTCAAGCTTCAATCCATTCCCTCTCATCCTATCACTACAAGCCCTTGTAAAAAGTCAACAGGGCATGTATCACCTCTCTGGGCAACGTGTTTCACCTCCTTCAGTGTGAAAAATTTCTTCCTTATTTCTAGCTATATTAATCTGCATTTGGTAACTTGGGCTTCTACTGAATTAGACTAACATTTAAAAATACCCCAGCTAGGTAATTTGATCATAGATCTTTCAAGAGTTCACTATCTTTTGCTGATGAGTCAGTGGTGGACTGTCCAAAGGAGGTTTGAAGGAAGGGTGTGGGAATCAGTTAAAAGCAGTTCTTCCTCCACAGAAGATCCTGAGCCTTCTTGCACGGAATCAGTACCATTAATAGGGGCACTGCCGCTTTCAGATATTCAAAGTTTGGGTCAGACACATCCAAATAAATATAGAATCATAGAATTGAAAGGGTTGGAAGGGACCTCAATGATCATCCAGTTCCAAACCCCTTGCCATGGGCAGGGACACCTCACACTACATCAGGGTGCCCAGAGCCACATCCAGCTTGGCTGCAAAAAACCCCAGGGAGAAGGCTTCCACCACCTCCCTGGGCAACCTGTGCCAGTGTCTCACCACCCTCATGGGGAAGAACTTCTTCCTAACATCCAATCTGAATCTCCCCATGTAAAGATGTTTTTTTTTCCCATTCCCCCTAATCTTAGGGGGAATGGGAAAAAAAAATTGGAAACCTTTTCACAGTCCATTTTGTAGCATGGAGAGCATGGACAGAGCTTTGTCAGGCTTTGCTTGGGGCTTCTGGTAGCTCACACCCACATCCAGCCTGGCCCCTCTCAGGCTATGGGCAGGGAAACCTCACACTACATCAGGGTGCCCTGAGCCACATGCAGCCTGGCTGCAAAAAACCCCAGGGAGGAGGCTTCCACTACCTCCCTGGGCAACTTGTGCCAGTGTCTCACCACCTTCATGGGGAAGAACTTCTTCCTAACATCCAATCTGAATCTCCCCATGAATAGATGTTTTTTTTTCCCATTCCCCCTAATCTTGGGGGGAATGGGAAAAAAAATTGGAAACCTTTTCACAGCCCATTTTGTGGCATGGGGAGCATGGACAGAGGTTTGTCAGGCTTTGCAAGGGGCTTCTGGTAGCTCACCCCCACATCCAGCCTGGCCCCTCTCAGGCTATGGGCAGGGACACCTCACACTACATCACACTCTTTCTATGAAGAATAAGCCAGCTTTTTATTATTATTCTTATTGGCATGGGAAAGTTTTTGAATAACTTTTTTTTTTCCTCTGGTGATTTTTAAATGTTCAAGTGAGCTCCAGAGAAAAAGAAATTTGTCCTTTCAGTTTGGTTCACTTCTTGTCATGCTGACACTTTTCCACATGTGTTGGAGAGGATAAATTCATGCAGTGAACTCAAAAATCAAGGAATTTGCCTGCTGCTGTTTGATTCTACTCAGTGCAGTAATTCACATCCTGGGCAGGTATGTGTGGAGTTAGAGGGAGTAAATGATTCTTTGTTTTCTACTGGTGGCTCGTAAGGGACAGCCCCACCGCTTGGCTGTGTTTGGGTTATTTGTGAAACCATCTTTCCCCCAGCATAAGGAGCAGACACAGGGAAACTCTCTGGTGGCAGGGTTGGCACAATGACCCCAGTGCTTCTATTCCTACCTGCAGGCAGGGTAGGGAGCACAAGAAAGAGCAAGACAAAGTGGTTTTCCTGTGCTCCACTGACTTCCCAGCTGCTCTGAGTCTGAAGTCCGTTGCTAACTCCAGATGCTCGAACTTGCACCAAGTGCTGTCCTAAACTAGCAGCCACATAACTTGTGGAAAGAGCTCAGATTATTTTATGGTGTACCTTTGTACACCCTTGGCACTTCACATTCCTCATGCACAGGCTAGGATTGGGGGTCTTCTGCTGTCCTGTGTAAACAGAGCCTTTGCTACAACTGAGAAGGATTGGTGCTGCAGCCATGAAAGGGAGAGAGAATTCAGCAAATTCTCTATTAAGATGTGATTTGCAGCATGAAATTCTTTGACAACCCCATCCTTTAATTCTTAAATAAGTAAAGAGTGTCCTTTGCCTTATAATCTTGCACCAGCTTCTGGTGGCTACACTTGCTTTAGAATTGCATTTCTTTAAGCTTTCCCTGGGCCTCTCCCCGTGAGGCTGCAAGCTGGCCACAGCCAGATTTAAGGCAGACCCCACTCGCAGAAGGGGATGTTGAGCAGAAGGGGGTTGAGCAGAAGGGGATGTGCCCAGTCCACGCACCTCATTTTGCTGCAGGATGTGGTGCTAAGGTTTTAAATCATTCACGACCGTAAAATTTGGCCATTTGCATGAACTCCCTGCCTAATTTTATGCTCCTGCCTAAAGAGAGTGGAACATCATTTAAATAGCACAAATCAGAGTACTTTCCCCTCCCCCCCCGGCTTGGAGCTTCCTTCCTGGTTCCTCCCTCCTCAGATTTACCACTTACTGACGGTTCTCTGTTTCGTGGGACTCCTGACCCTGTACATCTGCTAGAGGGGACAGGTTCAGTATGAACACAGCCTCCTACTCAGTAGGACCACAGTGTTCTCTTAGCTCCTACTAGATGCTGGAACAAGCAGAGGGCTTAAGTGAAATCCTTTAGCTGAGCCAAAATCTGTTCTTATTTAGGGACTAATCCAAAGCCTGTTAAATCAACAGAAAGATTTTGGTTGACTTCAGTGAGCTTTGGATCAGGCCCTTCCCTGCTAATACATCTGAAATCAATGGAGCTACATTGGGCTTCTGCCAGTGGAGAGCGGAAAAAAAAGGGGGGGGGGGTGAGAGGGATTGTCCTTCTGTTTTATTTGTACAGTACCTAACACACTGAGGTCCTGGTGTTCAAACAGGGCTCCCAAGTGCTTCATTGAAACGACAATAATTTTGACTTGATTGCATTGCTTGGTGTTCATAGACTCCCATTCAGCTGAGGACATAATTCAGTTGTTTAAAACAACCACTCACGCTGTGCATCCACCTCGTGCCCAAGCATTGTTTTGGCCTTCTCTCATTTTCTACCAAGGAATTCCTTGTGAAAAGTTGGGGGGAAAAAAACCAACAACAAACAATAAGAAGGAAAAAAAAATATCTTTTTTTCCCCCTTTTATTTCTCTGCTATTGGATTGTAAAGGAAGCTGTTGTGAATGAAAAATACTTAGTCCATAGAACATGCAAACCCCAATGAGTGGAACTTGTACTGCCAGTTCAGTGCTTTGAGGGCTTTGAGCCTCATGATCTTCCTTAAAGTTAAAAAGCTGTTACCCAGGGGAAGTTTAGGCTGGAGGTGAGGAGAAAATTCTTCCCAGAAAGAGTAATTTGCCATTGGGATGTGCTGCCCAGGGAGGTGGTGGAGGCCCCATCCCTGGAGGTGTTCAAAAAAGGCTTGGCTGTGGCACTTGGAGCCATGGTTTAGTTGTCAGGAGGGGTTAGGTATCAGGTACTAGGTTGGACTTGGTGATCTCTGAGGCCTTTTCCAACCTGGTTGATTCTGTGATTCTATTTCCTCATTACTGTTCTTTATTACTGTTCTTTATTTACTATTAGGTATCAGGTACTAGGTTGGACTTGACGATCTCTGAGGTCTTTTCCAACCTGGTTGACTCTGTGATTCTATTTCCTCATTACTGTTCTTTATTTTTGTTTCTCAGTGTTAAAAACTAAAGTCAAAATTATAGCTTGCCACTTGCTAAAGATTTTAATGTAATAATTAGCATTGTGGGGGTGGAAAATATTTGTTGGGAGTTTTTTTTGGTGAGAAAAGGCAATGGATGGAAAGGTCCTATGTGTGCATCAGTACACACCTTCCATTTCCAGAAGCGCCTGCAACACCCTTCGCCTGGCAAAGACTTTTACACATTGCTTACCTCTGGACATTACAAGTCCTCTTTCTGGAATAAAGAAATTCACAGCAGCTTAAAAAACCTGAATATGAACCAGCAGTGTGCCCAGGTGACCGAGAAAGCCAACGGCATCCTGGCCTGTATTAGAAACGCTGTGTCCAGCAGGAGTGATAGCTCATTGGAAAGGGCTGCCCAGAGAGGTGGTGCAGCAGCGTCCCTAGAGGTGTTTAAGATGAGACTGGATGAGGCACTTAATGCCATGGTCTAGTTGATAAGATAGCGGTGGGTGATTGGTTGGACTTGACGACCTTGGAGGTCTCCTCCAACCTGCTTGATTCTGTGATGTAGGGAGGGGATTGTCCCCTTGTACTCAGCTCTAGTGGGGCCAGACCTTGAGTACAGTGTTCAGTTTTGGGCACCTCAAGACAACAGAGATGTGAAGGAGCTGGAGCCAGTGCAGAGGAAGACAAGGAAGCTGGGAAGGGCCTGGAGAATAAATCTGATGAAGAGCAACTGAAGGAGCTGGGGATGGTTGGTTTGGAAAAGAGGAGGCTGAGAGGACACCTCATTGCTCTCTTCAGCTACCTGAAAGGATGTCATAGAAAGGTTGGTGCTGGTCTCTTCTCCCAGGTAATTAGTGACAGAACAAGAGGGAATAGCCTCAAGCTATGACTGGGTAGGTTTAGACAGGACATCAGGAAGAATATTTCTCAGCAAGGGTGGTCAGGAATTGGAATGTGCTGCCCAGGGAGGTCGTTGAGTCACTAACCCTGGAAGTGTTTCAAGGTGGTTTGGATGTGGTGCTTGGGGCTATGGTTTAGGGGTGACCCTTTTAGAGTAGGGTTCTGGGTTGGACTTGGTGATCCCGAGGCTCTTTTCCAACCTGAATGTTTCTGTAATACTGACCACGTTAGCCTGTAGCAGATTTGTGTTTGAATGATGAAGAGGTACAAGGAAGCAAATAGTTCATACAAATGTGAATAATCCAGATTCAAGGGACTGTATTCTCTGCCAGCATTCCAGCTATGTAATGCATAAGAATACCACAGGTTCCTTCTCAAAAGCTACTAAAAGGAAAACTTCCTAATTATGCTTTCATTTGACACTTCCATTCTAGTCCTAAAGTACAAATATTTTCCTTAAAAACAAAGCTGGTAAGCTCACAGGGTCACAGGATGTCAGGGGTTGGAAGGGACCCAAAGAGATCATCAAGTCCAAGCCCCCCTGCCAGAGCACGATCCTTGAGGTCTCTTCCAACTCTAACAATTCTATGATTCTACTGCTAGACACCCTGATGAAAAGTTCCTCTCCAGCCTTCCTAGTTGCTTCCTTCAGATATTGGAATGCAGCTCTAAGGACTTCCAAGAGTCTTCTGTTCCCTAGGCTGAACAACCCCAGCTCCCTCAGAGTGTTCTCATAGCAGAGGTGCTCACGGCTTTAGTCTTCTGTTCCAGGCTTCCATTGAACAGCCATTTGGTACAGCATGATAGCTTTTGTTTTAGATCATTTGAGAAGGACATTGCATCTGGATACAAAAATCCCTCTGATCTTACACCTTCTCCATGCTCAGGAGCTGCTCTTGAGTTGTCTCTTTGTGGGGAAATGAGATGGAACTTCTGTGAACAAAATGAGGTTATTGCATCCAGAAGAGAAGGGGGAATGTCAGTTACCCTGTGAGCAGGAATGTTGCTGCTGAATCCTGGTGAAACAGTAGATTATTTTTCTTTTACTTGTGTGCTTCACCTTAATACTGACTAAAAGATCTATGCCAAATTGTCAGAAGAAAGCCTTCATTTCCACCAGGCTTCTTATGCTTTAAATACACGATTGGGCAGCCTTGATCCACTCATTGTTATTTTCTTGCTACCTATTCTTTTTTGATAACAGCCCTTTAAACAATTTGTAAGGAATTTCTTACCTTTATTTTTAGGCAGCTTGATGGTCTCAGAGGTCTTTTCCAGCCTCAGTAATTCTGTGATTCTGTAGCAAACATTAATGTTTAAAAAAAACTCACCAACATATATTTGTTTTCAAAGTAGTTAAGGCCCCTAGCATAGCATTAGAATATTTCCCTCTGTATGTAAATCATCTCTCATATATTAAAAACAAGTGTCAGTTGGTTTCCTTCCTGCCTTATGTGTATTTGAGGTTATAACAATAGAAGTTCTAAGCTTAGCTTATTTTTATTCCCCTTGCCCTCCCTCCCCTTTATTTTTTTTCTCTAAGTTGGATGACACTGGGGGAGTGATCTCTCTCTCTGCCCCAGTATCCATGTAGGTAGGGTGGTTTTGGTGCTGAGTTTTTATTTGGCAGAGAATAACAGAACAAAACGGCAGAGGATGAGTCATAGGGTGACAGAATTGCTAGGGTTGGAAGGAACCTCAAGGATCATCTAGTTCCAAGCCCCTGGCCATGGGCAGGGACACCTCACCTAGTCTTTGGGGGAATAGGGAAAAAAAAATGGAAACCTTTTCACAGTACATTTTGTAGCTTGTAGAGCACGGACAGAGGTTTGTCAGGCTTTGCTTGGGGCTTCGGGTAGCTCACAGACACATCCAGCCTGGCCCCCCTCAGGCTATGTGCAGGGACACCTCACACTACATCAGGGTGCCCAGAGCCACATCCAGCCTGGCTGCAAAAAGCTCCAGGGAGGAGGCTTCCACCACATCCCTGGGCAACCTGTGCCAGTCTCTCACCACCCTCATGGGGAAGAACTTCTTCAATACAACACAATACAATACAATACAATACAATACAATACAATACAATACAATACAATACAATACACTTCCTAACATCCAATCTGAACCTCCCCATGTAAAGATGTATTTTTTTCCCATTCCCCTAATCTTAGGGGGAATGGGAAAAAAAATGGAAACCTTTTCACAGTCCATTTTGTAGCATGGAGAGCATGGACAGAGGTTTGTCAGGCTTTGCTTGGGGCTTCCTATGGCCTCACCTGCTATCAGAAGCAGCAGATCTTCAGACAGGCTATGCCTTTTGTCACATCCAGGGGAATCTCCTGAATCTTGGCCTTCATTTTGGATTCCCTCCTGATGAGCAAATTCCCATGACCGCGTTTGAAGCTTTAAAAGCTTTGGGTTTGTTTTAAAAGGCCTCTGAGCAAAGCAATGTTTTCATAGGCATTTAGAAACACACACACACACACACACAGAAAAAAAAAGAAGAAGCTTTTAAACCTTGAAAACATCACTGAGGGGATTCACTTCCCTTCTCAGCAGACCGAGCCTGAGATAACACCTGCAAAAATTGTGTACCTGTGAACTTTGTGAGGATTTTGATGCACCATCTCAGCTGACCCACAATGTGACAGCAGTGTATGTAAATCTTACAGTTATTTAACAGCAAACTATTATTCTGTGTCTGTGGGAAAACTGAGGTGGCTAAGCCAATTCTTGCTGCTTAGATTGTTTTCATTTCTTCTCCCTGTACATCTTCCCGTGCAAGCTGGTCTTCAGAACAGCAGGTTGAGCGAGAGTCTCTTCTCATTTTCCACTACCTAAAGGGTATTAGGTGTTTTTTGGTGCTTCAGCCTTACTTTTTCTTTTCTTCTACAGTTATCATCAGTTGCACAACAAGAGGTAGTTTCTGTAAGCAGAAGAGTTGTAGCATATGTGCACCCAGGCCTCTGACTGCTAGATGAGAAATAATATACAAAAGAAACAGGCAGACAAATCATCAGATGGGTAAAATGACAGAAGTAGTTATTTACTCTCCTTTTCAGCTTCATCTCCTTGTGTCTTAAACACCTGAGATGAAATTTTGTCATGTTTCAAGGGAAAGGCCAAAGGGGTTTTCAGGATTAAGGCCAGACACAAAATTATATATTAACAGTGTTTCTCTCCTGTCCTGTGCTGTTCTCCAAACACCTGTTAAAAGAAATAAGCACATATTTTTGGGGGCTGATGATGCTAACTGGCAAACTTGGCACCAAATAACCTGCTGAAATGAAAATGTTGATGCAGAACATGTGCTTAGCTTAGCAGTCCATAACCCTGTTTTTAGAACACCGAAACACCTACCCTGAGGAAAGCTCATAAAACAAAGGCCTTTAAGGTTCAGGGATGAGACCATTGACACTGCAAATGTTTTTAAGGACATGTGTCTTCATCGACTCCTGTTAATTCAAGGTGGCCAAGTGGATGAAATATGAAAGATTAAAGCACTGAACATGCTGATATTATTATTATTATTATTATTATTATTATTATTGTTATTATTAATTCCTTCCATAACTAAAGGAGTGAGGAAGGAGAGGGATTCTTGGGGAGGCAAACGTTCAGCATTTGGGAGGATTCCATCTTGCAGGCAGATCTCTGCTTAGTCTCTAAGGGTATGGAGCTTTTTGCAGCATGCAATGCTTGATTCTTCTAGAAATTCCCTGTGCCTTTAAGAGACCATTGCTTGGGATTAGGTTGAGTAATGTGGCATATCTCTAAACGTTTCTTCCCCGTGTGTAACATTCCAGCCATGTCTTTCTTACTTTACTGTTAGATATATTATTTATAAATAGATAACAACCCTGATAAGCTTGTTTGAATCCATTCTAGAATGAAATTACTTCTTTTATACAATGTGTAACAGCCTCCAAGCTGCTTTGGAGTAACTGTCCTCAACCAAGAAGTAAGCTTTGTTTTATATTCATCTGGAGGCACTGGAACTTGAAATTCTGAGCCACTAGGACCCTTTGTTTTCAAAATGCTTCTGATGAAACAAAACTTTCTGCACCAGACAAATATGACTTGGTGACCAAGATGTGAACACACACACGCACAGATCCTTTTCCTTTCTGCACTTATCCACAGAGGGTGCATGTTTGTTTGTCACTTTTGAATGGAAGAAATTAGAATAAGACTGTATAAAGCAGAGTGGATTTTTCTTCACTGAATTCTCCTGGCTGCATAACTTTTCTGTCAAATAACTTCACTGCTTTCCATTTCACCAAATGTGCACTATCTGTGCATTAAGATTATGTGCATTACTGCATGCATGTACTCAGGCATGCTGTTAGGTTTATACTCAGCTCTGGTGAGGCCACACCTGGAGTATTGTGTCCAGTTTTGGGGCACCTCAAGACAAGAGAGATGTGGAGGTGCTGGAGCCAGTGCAGAGCAGGGCAAGGAAGCTGTGAAGGGCCTGGAGAATAAATCTGATGAAGAGCAACTGAAGGAGCTGAGGATGGTTATTGTGGAAAAGAGGAGGCTGAGAGGAGGCTGTCTACAACTACCTGAAAGGAGGTTGTGGAGAGGATGCTGCTGGTCTCTTCTCCCAGGTAATTAGTGATAGAACAAGAGGGAATGGCCTCAAGCTACAACTGGGTATATTTAGACTGGATATCAGGAAAACTTTTTTCCCATCAAGAGTGGTCAGGGATTGGAATGTGCTGCCCAGGGAGGTGGTGGAGTCCCCAAGCCTGGATGCGGTTTCAAGGTGGTTTGGCTGTGGTGCTTGGGGCTATGGTTTAGGGATGACCCTTGTAGAGCAGGGTTCTGGGTTGGACTTGGTGATCCTGATGCTCTTTTCCAGCCTGAATGTTTCTGTGATTCTGTGATTCTGGATATGGTGTTTAAATTTTTCTTCTTTGGAAAAAAAAACAGAAACAGCATCTTGTGCTGAATAGCCTGATGGTAGAGGAAAACGGAACACTTAACTGTGAGTCCTAGAATGAAAGGTGAATCATTTCGGGTTGTTGAGGGTTTGAGTCTTTTTTTGGTGTGGGTTTTTTCTGTTGTGTTTTGGTTTGTTTGTTTGTTTGCTTGCATTTGTTGTGTGGGGGAGTTGGTTTTGTTATTTATTTATTTATTTATTTATTTATTGTGTTCCTTACTATTTTATAACTGGACAAAACTGGAGGAGGGAAAAACAAGTTGTCCTTAACAAGGAAATTATTTAGAAGTGCTTGGTGTTTATGTATCTGGATGAGAGCAGCGCATTGTTAGCTGTGACTGCGTGAGTTGCATGATGCAACCTCTTGACAAACTGAGTGCCTGCTGGAGACAGCTGGGAAGGGTGACCTTTAGCCCTAAGGAAGAATGCTCTGAAGGTGGGGAATGCTGTTATCTGTCCTGGCCCACCATGCACAGAGGCTGCCCATCACCATCTTTGCACCTTCCTGGTTATGTAGCTCTTCAAATACAAACCGGAGGAGCCAAACCCAAGCAGATCCTCCTGAAGAAATACTGAAAGCCAACTTGCTTTCACCTTGGTGGGAACACAGAGATTAAGTCACAGAATTGTCAGGGTCAGAAGGGACCTCAAGGATCATCCAGTTCCAGCCCCCCTGCCATGGGCAGGGACACCTCACACTACATCACGGTGCTCAGAGCCACATCCAGCCTGGCCTTAAATAAATCTAGGGATGAGGCTTCCACCACCTCCCTGGGCAACCTGTTCCAGTCGCTCACCACCCTCATGGGGAAGAACTTCTTCCTAAGGTCTAAGCTAAATCTCCCCTCCTTTAGCTTGGATCCATTCCCCCCAAGTCCTATCACTACTTAACACCCTATGGAGTCCCTTCCCAGCTTCCTTGTAGCCCCCTTTGGATACTGGAAAGCCACAGTAAGGTCTCCTTGGAGCCTTCTCTTCTCCAGACAGAACAGCCCCAACTCTCTCAGCCTGTCCTCATAGGAGAGGTGCTCCAGCCCTCTGATCACCCTCATGGCCCTTCTCCGGACACATCCCAGTCAGTGACCTCAAACAGTATGGAATTAGAATGAGACCTTTAGCTTTTTAAGTAGTCTTATTAACTACTAAGTCATCTGATGTACCTGGCACTCCCTCAGATCCTGCCCTTCTGTGGATCACTTGTTAGCTGGTTGTGGAAACCAGTATACACAGCTACCCTTCAGACACACAGGTTCAAGTTGTAAATCATGGTGTGAGGACACGGAGGCATCACCTGTTTGTTTTCCAGGTGTTGGGACAGGGAAGGAGGTGGAGAAGGCCTGGGGGAGAAATAGTAAGAATACAATACTGGGAATGTTTTCACACACAGAAAAGAAAATCCAATGTACTGGCTGCCGTCTGTGAAACTTTCTGTTATCATGCTGCTTTTCATTCAGAAGCCTGGATTTCCAGGTACAGATGGCTCTGAAAAGCAGCATCATGTTGGTGATCCCTGCTTCTGGTAATATGCTGCTGCGTTTGCAGCACTCAGCCTGTTAGTCAAGAAGGACCCAAGAAAGAGCTGGGGATGGTTAGTTTGGAAAAGAGGAGGCGGAGGGGAGACCTCATTGCTCTCTACACTCCCTGAAAGAATGTTGTAGAGAGGCTGCTGCTGGTCTCTTCTCACAGGTAATTAGTGACAGAACAAGAGGGAATGGCCTCAAGCTGTGACTGGGTAGGTTTAGACTGGACATCAGGAAACATTTTTTCATGGCAAGAGTAGTCAGGGATTGGAATGTGTTGCCCAGGGAGGTGGTGGAGTCCCCAGCCCTGGATGTGTTTCAAGGTGGTTTGGATGAGGTGCTTGGGGATGTGGTTTGCATCGAACCTTGTAGAGTAGGGTTCTGGGTTGGACTTGTTGATCCCGAGGGTCTTTTCCAACCTGAACATTTCTGTGATTCTGTGACCCACATCCTACTTGTTAGTGGTGATTTCTTCTGTAACGTGGCTGCAGTGTTTGAGGTGTGTGCTTTGGGCTCGCTGCTTGTTTGATGGTGTGGGTTTGGGGTTTTTTTGGTTGTAGTTGTTTGATTGGGTTTTTCTTAAAGCAAGAATCAGATAGTACAAGGATCTTTGGCTGTTAAACCCCCCTCCCCCCCACCAAACAACCCAAACCTCAAAGCAGCAACTATTCTATCCCAAAAGGTGGAGCAGTCTTGTAGAAAACAGGTTACTCCCCCCTGCAACACCTTTTAGTGGCATGGAACGGCTGCATGCTTCAGCACAGGTTTCTCTGCTAGTTAGATCCCAGGAGGCCTTATTGAGTGCAGTGCTGCTTGGGGAGTTGCAGCTGTATAAAGTGGGGGGAGGAAAAGAAAACAAACCAACAAACAAACAAAAAAGTAGTTTGTACAAATTGTTCTTTACCTTGGTTTGGGTTCAGCATGGCAGCTGCACTCCGACTTTGTGTGTGACAGCACAAAGGACAGCAAAAGTGAAAAGCAAGTCAGCAAGTAGAGACAAAAGCAACGATCAGCTAATACAGCTCCACATGGCCTAACTAATTTATGAGGGAAAAAAAAACCCTACAACCCTGTTCTGTTCATTGGATCAGCACTCTGAGGAGGCAGGTGGAATTGTAGGAAGTTTTCACTGAGTCTCTGGAGCAAGTAAGGAAGCCACTAGAGATTCTTCTCAGTTTGAACTTTATCAGGGTCTACGCTTAATCAATATGGTATTGGAAAAAGAATTAATTACTAAAGCAGAATAAAACAGCTGCATTTTAAACTAAGGATCCATCAATTCAGTAATCTTCCAGTTACAGGCTAGGTGCCGTGAGGATCATTTTGACTTCATGTAATGAGGAACTGAGGGAGTTTCCTCATGAACAGGCTGGGAATTCGCATTAGCCTATTTCAGCTATTTGTCATCAGTACAACTCATTTCTCCCCTTTCTGATCACAATTTGTATTTGATATACTGTCAAACCCACAAAATTCCCATATTCATGGGGCTGAAAGCATTAATGCGGAAATCATTGTCACCATGAGAAAAAGTCTTAACCTTCCTGAGCCTCTTTATTCTATAGGCTGAGGCTCGAGTGGTTTCATGCCGGACATACCTCTATTGTGCTCATTGTGAGGGTCAGGGACCTGCCTGTTGAAGAAGCAGTAATTTGAACACAGCCTGTAAATGTTTCATCTGTAATTTCCATAATGGTGAATTTCAAGGAGGGCTGAGAAGGGTTATGGGAGATGAATTAGGTTTTTAGTGAGCTCATTAGGAAGCCAAACAGAGTTTAGACAGCAAGGCGGTGAGTGCGGCTGTAATCAGTTCTGCTCGCTTTGTTCCCTGCCTTCGGGACATTTCTTGAAAACTTCATGGCAGGGGCTGATGAGAATATACTGAGCAGAGGCTGCAATCTGATGGTTGACTTGTTGATTTGTAACCTCTTAATTCATTTTTTTGTTCAATTTAATCTTTTCTTTCTGAAGGGAAAATTAGTTGAATGTTAGCCCTCTTTGCACTATTCACCTCTTAAATTATGCTCATTTTGAGGAGCTTGTTATGCCTGAATAAACATGAAATGACTTGGCATTTTCCCATAAGAGGCACACCCATTTTAATACCATGTATTTACCATTCCTGGAAATGTCTCATTAACTTCTGAAAATCTGTGAGCATGATATTTTTGGGCTACTGTAACACACCTCTTGGCAGTCACAGAAGGCAGTTTGGTTAATGCCTCATAATATCCATTTTTATTCTCAACATGAAGAAAGGCTCTCTATAGAAAATTGATGCAGTTTGCTCTGCTAATTTTCATGCTCATTCCAATTAATTTAACATGACCCAGATTTTCTTCCTCGGGCTCATCCTGACTAATTAGTAAGGCAACACCTAGAACAAGTTCTGTTTAATAACATCGAGGAACACTAGTTGTGAGTGATTTTGATGCTAATAAGATATTCACTGATGGGACAGATATTTGATGGCAATTATGGTATGTAATTTAGAAGTCCCAATGTGCTGGCTAGGCTATACGGGGGCTGGCAAATCACTAAGGGAGAAGTTTTGTTATTATTATTATTTTTGTTTTATTAAAAGGACTTCCCAAGCACCTAACTATCCTCAGGGACCAATTAGTTTGGTGGGTTGTATTTTTTGGGAGGTTTTTTGATACAAGTAGTAGTGCTGTCAACTGATTCCACAGTAATAGATGAGTGGTGATGCTGCTAAAGATGTGCAATCTGTGAACCATCAGTGGCCAGGGCCCAGGCTTGCATTAGGCTGGATGGTAGGAAGAAATAGAATCATAGAATCATAGAATCAAGCAGGTTGCAAAAGACCTGAGAGATCACAGTATCACAGTATCACCAAGGTTGGAAGAGACTTCAAAGATCATCAAGTCCAACCTATTATCTAATACCTAACCCCTCCTGACAACTAAACCATGGCTCCAAGTGCCACATCCAAGCCTTTTTTGTACACCTCCAGGGATGGTGACTCCACCACCTCCCTGGGCAGCACATTCCAATAGCCAATTAATCTTTCTGTGAAGAACTCTCTCCTCACCTCCAGCCTAAACTTCTCCCTGCTCAGCTTGAGACTGTGTCCTCTTGTTCTGGTTGCCTGCCTGGGAGAAGAGACCAACCCCTACCTGGCTATCCCCTCCTTTCAGGTAGATGTAGAGAGCAATAAGGTCTCCCCTGAGCCTCCTCTTCTCCAGGCTAAGCAGCCCCAGCTCCCTCAGCCTCTCCTCACAGGGCTGTGCTCCAGACCTCTCCCCAGCCTCATTGCCCTTCTCTAGATGTGTTCCAGTGTCTCAACATCCCTCCCAAAGTGAGGAGCCCAGAACTGGACACAATACTCAAGGTGTGGCCTAATCAGTGCTGAGTACAGGGCAGAATGACTTTCTTGCTTTTGCTGGCCACATTATTCCTGATGCAGGCCTTCTTGGCCACCTGGGAACAGAAAGATAGATTGGCCATTGGAATGTGCTGCCCAGGGAAGTGGTGGAGTTATCATCCCTGGAAGTGTTCAAAAAAAGCCTGGATGAGGAACTTGGTGCCAGGGTTTAGTTGGTGATAGGTTGGACATGATGATCTCAGAGTTCTTTTCCAACCTGATTCATTCTGTGATTCTATTTACCAAACCTTTAGCAGATACAGGAAAAGCCACCATGGCTACCAGAAGGCAGCACCAGTTGAGGAGAAAAGGATGAACTGCTCGTCTCCTTGATTTGGTTTCTCTTGCTATTGTCCAGATGAAACTATTTTTTTGTAAGAAATAAAGGAGGCTGAGTCATGGCCTTCATTAATGCTTTGTAAGTGAATCAAAACCTTTGGAGGTTCTCATTTTGGAAAAATGGCCCCAGACCTACACCCCAGCTGATGACTCTTTGATGCACCAGGGGGAAGTTGCCTCCCTGCAGATGTGCAGGGCTGGTGCAGAAAGACCAGCAGCAGGGGCAGGTCACAGAGTCACAGGATCATCTTGGGTGGAAAAGACTTTTGAGATCATCCAGTCCAAACTGTTCTCTAACTCCACCAAAGCTGCTGCTAAACCCTGGCCCTCAGCACGATATCTATGAGTCAGGGCAAGTCGGACAGTGATTTCTGGCCCTGAATTTGAACACTTCTGAGGGTGAGCACTCGTCCTGGTCCCTCTGAGAGCTCCTTCTCCCTTCATGGGAGACCTTATTGCTCTCTACATCTACCTGAAAGGAGGGGGTAGCCAGGTGGGGGTTGGTCTCTTCTCCCAGGCAAGCAGCACCAGAACAAGAGGACAAGCTGTGTCAGGGGAGGTTTAGGCTGGAGGTGAGGAGAAAGTTCTTCCCAGAAAGAGAGATTGGCCATTGGAATGTGCTGCCCAGGGAGATGGTGGAGTCACCATCCCTGGAGGTGTTCAAAAAGGCTTGGATGTGGCACTTGAAGCCATGGTTTAGTTGTCAGGAGGTGTTAGGTATTAGGTACTAGGTTGGACTTGATGATCTCTCAGGTCTTTTGCAACCTGCTTGATTCTATGATTCTCTGATTCTCCCTGGGAAAGTTGGCTTGCTGATGGAAACACAGCATGTGTCAGGTGAAGAGTGAGGTTCAGAGAGTCTGTTGTCATTGAGTACATTGGAGGTAGAATTGGGAAATGCCAAATCTGAATTTTTCTCTTGGTCTCTAAGAGCAAAAAATCCCACATACATCACAGCAACTGGAGGTGGACAAAGACTGGATGACAACATGGTTTGGTGTGGTTCATACTGCATGATTTTGGTCAGCCACAGATACGAAACCCTCTGTGGTGTCGTTGCTGCAGTTGCAGCACTAAGGCTTGCTTCTGCCTCTGGTTACATCAATGGAAACACTGCTGTTTGGCTGAAGGAGTAAAGAAGTCAGATGTGCTCGTGCATCTTTCTGATCACGGGTGCTGATTGCTGAGAACCTGCCTTTGAGCAGAGCGTAGCAGGAAGTGAAGAAAGGATGCTCTTTTTATTTAGAGATGAAGAAAAAGTGGTAAAAAATGATTATCATACTCAGACTTGGAAAAAAACATAATGCTTCAATGAGCACAGGACTGCACTGACATGTTTGTCTTGAAAACCAACACAATATTCACTTATCTGAGAGCCACCATTTATTATCAGAAGGAATATTGTGTATTATTATACAATTACCCCAATTAGTATTGTGCCCATGGCATGGGGATTGGAACTGGATGATCCTTGAGGTCCCTTCTAACCCTAACAATTCTATGTTTCAATGATTACTTTTGAAAGAGTTCTCACTTTAAGCTGCATTCCTTGCTGGCTTGAGCACTTTGGAATACCTTATCTCTAAAGTTTGCTCAAGGTCACATTCTGAGCAAGCAAGAGAAAAAAACCAACAGAATATCTTGTGTTAGATAATGCTCCAACACGCTAAGCATCTCTATTAGATAATGTTCCAGCACTGGGAGCATCTCACTTCTTCCTTATTGCATAAATCTTTGCTAAGTTTTAGAAGCTGAGATAGTCAAACACAGGTAAAAGTCACTAGAAAATTGTAAATGCAGGTTAATGTCTTTGAGGCAAATCTTAATTGCTACAATCCTAGCTGCTTATCTTTTTTTTGGACTGCTGAATCCCCTCATTGATGTAATTTCATACAGTTTTTAAGAGAAAGGGGAGAAGGAGAAAGAGAGGAGAAGGAGAAAGAAGGAAGAAGGAGAAAGAGGAGAGAAGGAGAAAGAGGAGAGAAGGAGAAAGGGAGAAGGAGAAAGAGGGAGAAGGAGAAAGAAGGGAGAAGGAGAAAGAAGGGAGAAGGAGAAAGAAGGGAGAAGGAGAAAGAGGGAAGAAGGAGAAAGGAGAGAAGAAGAAAGAGGGGAGAAGGAGAAAGATGAAGTTTCTTCTAATGCATAATACATTTAGACACTGTAGTTTCCAGATTGATGCCCCTCACCAGCTGAGAAATGATTCCCATGCACAACCTTGCATTCAGGAGTCAGAGATGACCATGCCTATGGTGATTCCTTGCTGGTGCCAATTCTGTTGTTCTGGGTCAGCAGTGAATACCTCACTCAAATAGTGCAAAGTCAGCCAGTTCTTAATATTTTATCTCCTCAAGAGTGTATTCAGTGCCTTTATCACTGAGAAGAATGACTCCCCTGACTAGTGTGATCAAGACCTGGAAATTTGCTGCATCAGCACATTGAGCTCAGGCTGCTACTTGATTGGTGGGGCTTAGATTTGATCTTATGGCATCCATGTCAGTTCTCTAACTGGCTAGGTGAACAGCCTGTCCAGGGGGAAACTCACTTTTACCCATCTGAATGAAGAGAAGTCTCCTAACCTACCAGGTTTTCATTTAGGGTTCCCACACAGAGGAGCTCTGAAGAGAGGAGCAGGGCGATGGAAGTTCTCTGGAGTTCAGCTTGTAAGGTCCCTAGGAAGAGCTCAGGGACACAAAGCAACCTAGGAAGGTTTTGTAGGCACTGCATAATTGGTTTTTGCATCATTTTCTGCTGCAGCAAAAGATTTGGAGTGGAATTGTGGGCTTAGGACCAGAAAAGCAAAGCATCACAAATGGGAGTGGAGGTCTGTGCTTTTCAGTTTGTGCTGTGATCTTTTAAGCAGACAGTGTCATAACAAGTCAGTACCCTGTGGCTTTGCTATTTTGTGCTTCCTAATTTTCTAAGTCCAATTCAACACAACTTCAGTCAAAAGCTTTGGCCCCGCGTTTCTATGACATCGTGTTGCTTTGTCAGTTCTTTTGATCACCGAAAGCAGGTCCCAAGCATTTTGGGTGCAGAGAGAGGAGAAGGCTGTGGCCTGGCCTTCTTTCTCTCTTTTCTGTTTCTTAAAAAAAAATATCATAGTACCTTGAAACAATTCAGTAAAACTATGTGATGGGAGAGTATATGTTGCTTGTCAGCAAAGATATTCCAAAGATCTCTTTGGGTTTTGTCAACCACAATTCACATCAGTATGCTTGCTGCTTTCTCCAGTCTCAGGCACGGAATATTCTGTACTGTGTCTGCCCTCATGGCTGAAGACAGATTCTCAGAAACCAACCAGGGGCTTCAACTTTTAAGTGCTTGCTCTTATCATCTGTCTACTGATCTTGAGGGACTAAACATTCCAGGACATTTTGGAGGGAAAGACTCCTGAAAAATGTTACCCCACAAGTAAATATGAGCAGATCCAAAGCAGCCAGCCAGCTGAACATGAACCAGCAATGTGCCCAGGTGGCCAAGAAGGCCACCAGCATCCTGGCCTGCATCAAAACCAGCAGGAGTAGGGCAGTGATGGTGCCCCTGTACCTGGCCCTGGTGAGGTCACAACTTGAGTGCTGGGTTCAGTTCTGGGCACCACAGGACAGGAAAGACATTGAGGTGCTGGAGGGTGTTCAGAGAAGAGCAAAGAGTCTGGTGAGGGATTTGGAGGATGTTTGTACAAGGAGTGGCTGAGGGAGCTGGGGTTGGTTAGTCTGGAGAAGAGAAGGCTGAGGGGAGACCTTTTTGCTCTCTACAACTCCCTGAAAGGAGGTTGGAGTGAGGCTGGGGTTGGTCTCTTCTCCCAAGTAACCAGCAATAGGATGAGAGGAATGGGTTGGAGTTGTGCCAGGGGAGGTTTAGGTTGGACATGAGGAAGAATTTCTTCACTGAGAGAGTGGTGAGGGGTTGGAAGAGGCTGCTCAGGAAGGTGGTGGAGCTGCCATGCCTGGAGGTGTTCAGCAAGTTGTAGATGTGGTGCTTCAGGACATGGTTTAGTGGTCCTGACAGCTGGGTTACAGTCAGATTCGATGATCTTAAAGGTCTTTTCCAGCCTTAGTGATTCAGTGAAGCACCAGCGGGAGCGAGCACTGAATAGCTTACCACTTCTGAACAGTATTAGTTATGCTTCCAGATACCTTGCACACTATATTTAAAGTCCAGGCTTTAAGTTAAACCTGCAAGAGCAGACTGTCAGTGTTCCCACGTAACCCTTCACATTCTGGCATTTTCCAGACTGCCAGCCAAATGAACACTTTAGGAGGAGGTGCATATATATGTCTGCAGCACCCAGCGGGTTAATCCACCCTACTGTGCATAGGTGTTGGAGCTCTTATGGTATGTAAGATTTGCCAAGTTTGGAGTTGTTTTGTAACTTATTTTTTTATTTTTTATTTTTTCCCCCTTTTTTTCCCCCCCTGGACTATGCATTCACAGCAAGCATCATTCCTGATGCTGCCCAGGTGTTTGTGAATGCATAGCGAGGAGGTGCTCTTGTTCGTATTTTATGTACGCACACATTTGTGTCCACATTATCACCTGGGTAGGGTTTTATGATTCATTTTGGCACCTTCCCACTGAAATCATCCTTCTTTTCTTCATTTGTTTTTAGTTTTTGTTAATAAGCATTCTGCCATATTTTTTGTTCTGATGTATCTTCACACAGACTAATGTGCATCTTGGACTTGTGGCCTAACAAATGTCCTGTTTTAATAGCTGAAGCTTTGAAGTTGGTATCTCTCAGGGATAAATGTCTGTTACATTTCTAGTCCTAGCTTTATTTATTTATTTAAAAGATTAAAATAATTCTACAAATCTGTGCTGGTATCCAATATTGCAGTGCATTTTTAATAGCTAAATAGCCCTGAGAAGAGCGGGCAGGACATGGACCCTTGCTCTGTCAGTAGGCATCGCTGTAAGGGACGCTGTCTCATGAACAAGGAGAGTTGGTATCTCTCAGGAATAAATGTGTGTTACATTCCTAGTCCTAACTCTATTTATTTATCTTAAAGATTAAAACAATTCTATAAATCTGTGCTGGTATCCACTATTGCAGTGCATTTTTAATAGCTAAATAGCCCTGAGAAGAGCGGGCAGGACATGGACCCTCGCTCTGTCAGTGGGCATCATTGTAAGGGACGTTGCCTCATGAACAAGGAGAGGAAGTGCAAGGCATTAAAATATCTCACACTTCAGAAGAGTGGAAAGAGCTGTAAGGAAAATTAAAATGCTTTAATGCCTATTTTCCTTCAAAAGGGAAAAAAAGAAGAAGCCATTTTTATTCTTAAAGAAACTCCATTAATGATTTAATGAAGAAGAAGAGTAGTTCTGGATGTTAGCCATCATCTCCTTTAAGATCTCCACATTCTGCTATATATAAACAACTGCAAAATGTTAAAGTGTAAATATTGATGAGTTACTATTGAACTTAATTATTTCACTCCAGTTGCAGGTAGGATTTTACTTGAGCTTGGCTCTTTGGCCCACGGTTGATACTATTCTAATCACAACAATAACAGCATAGGAAATAAGAGATAGCACTTGAAGTACATCTTTTATAGATTAACTTTGTATATTTTTTTGGTTGTATTTTTTGGTGGCATTTTTGGATACTAACTTGGGTGCAGTTGTTTGAGGAAACTAAAGTCACTACCCCCATTTACTTCAACAGGGATAGAGAACTGAAAAAGTAAAGAAAATATTCTCCTAAAGATGTGCTTTAGGGAAAAAAAAATCCCAACAAAACCAACAACAACAAAAAAGAAGAGTTTCTTTGTCTCCTGATTCCTTTAATGACTTTTTATTGTTGTTGCAACTGTAGCCAAAGTCTGCAGCTGGTATTCTTAACAGAACTACTACCAGAATGCTAAAAATATTTCTCTAAAATTATATACATAAAAAAAAATAATAAAAAAAAAGAGCAGTTTAGAAAGAACTCAATTTAGACTGCAGCACAAGGATGTTGTGTGTGACAGCGTTTAGGAGATGAAAAAAACTTCAGCAGCACCACAGCTATTTACATCCTGACTGCAAAATAATTGTAATTATCGAAGCAGACAAAATACTTAAGCCTAATTTAATAACACTTCCCTTCAGCCTAGGTGCCAAAGCCTGGGAATAAACTTCCCAGCTTTTTGCTGAGGTAGCAAAGGGTGCAGGGGGGCAGGGGGTGAGAATTGAAGTTAAAGCCATGTAGAAACAAGTGCATTCAACATTTTCCTGGTCGAGGCACAAAGCAAGTTTCACTTTTAAAGAGAAGAGCATCATAAATCAGCATCAACTACCAAGTTTTAATGAGTATCTCTCCTCTGGAATTGTGCAGCCCTTGCAGTTCTGTGCAAACAAGACAAGGATCTGGCCTTACACTCCTTATTCAGGCAAAAACTGCCACTGACATTAATGATAATTTTGCTTGAAGAGAACAAAGTGCTCGATGGCGGTTGTGCCAGCATGAGGGGTGCAAGATTAGGACAAACGTGCACAGAAGCACAACTTCAAATGGCTGTACCTTTGACTTCTCAAGCTAGCATTTCCTCCCAACTACAAGCATCTTAATTATAACATTTGCTGGTTCAAAGATTAACATTTAGCATTCTGGGAAAGACTTTCTGGACTTTAGTAACCTGATCGGTACGGTCTCCTTTTGGTCTCTGCCTCTTTCTGGTTCTTTGTATTGCAGGGGAGATGATAGTATCTGGCACATTCCTTGGATGACTTGAAGATAGCAGCCTTCTGTGTTTGGGACTGAAAGATTGTGAACTCTGTGTTAGCAGAAATGCCACACAGGGGAGGTGAATAGAACATTAAAAAAGCTTTAGCTTTAGGTACTGCAGTGCAAGCAGAGTTGAATTTGAGAGCTGGGACTTAAGTGGACATTTGTCCCTGCTTTCTTCCTTAATAAAATCTGAGTGTTAACTGTGGCTGAGGGCATTTGAGAGATCACTAAAAATGAATCATTGAGTGCCCAGAAGAGCTTTATTATGATATACTATGGAGAACTTTAGCATATACCCTGTACTTTGTTACCTGCTTATCAGATGCACATATGAGTTACTGCCACGGAAATAAATCTTTTCATCCTTTGCTACGCAAGCAAAACGAGTTGGTGGATTAAAATATCAAAACAAACCTCATAAAAATCTGGATCTGTGTGGTCCTTCCTGGCCCTGGGTTCCTAACTAATTTTCTTTTGCCCTGTGAAGGACTATTAGTCATAAAATAAAATGAAATAAAATAAAATAAAATAAAATAAAGGAAAGTAAAAGAAAAGAAAAGACAATAACATAAAATAAAATAAAACCAACAAACAAACAATAAAGTCAACCAAACCAAAGCAAAACAACCCAAACCCACAAGTTCCAACCAGCAAGGTTTTTGTGCTCGTGTGCAATCCATTCTGAAACACCCTGACTCCAACACTAGATCTCAGTGCAGAAATCCTGACTGGCCAAACTGAGCTTTAAAACTAAAGGGGGAAAAAAAAAAAGAGGGAAGAAACCAAACAAACAAACAAAAAAAGAGATAAATTTTTAAAATCCCCATGCTGATATCAGGTTCCAGGACCCAGTCCTTGTAGGTAGAGCCAAGCCAGGTTGCTTAGTTGAGTTTGTTTGCCCCAGCAGTAATTAGATTGAAGGAGTTATTCTGCTCCTGAAGTTCCTCACGGGTGTTGCCGCTGCCCAGTTAGCCAGTGTGAAAATACCATGGAAAATAAATTATTAAACTCTACTGTTACTACTAACTTGTCAGCTCTGGAGAAACAAATGCAGCCACATTTACATATGTGTCCATCTGTCTGTTTTTACACTTTATGTCCTCAGCCAGTGGGTAAAATTGTTTTAATCCAAGCTGTAGTCTGATTTTTTTGTTTTGTTTTGCTGCTGCTTCCCCCCCACCCCCCTTCTTCTTCTTCTTCTTCTTCTTATTTTCCCCCCCCCCCCCCCCCCGATGATATTTTTCTCCATGTGTATTTTATTTGCGGGTGGACATGCATATTCTTGACAGTAGCTAGTTCTTAATCGTCCCTTTTAAGTAACCTAATCTATCTGGCCACGGTAGTTTTAACTGGAATAAGCAGCGGAGTTCTCCATGGATAATTTTCGTTAGTTAGCAGATTGTTACCATCTCAATGTTGCTGAAATCCCTAATCTCAGGTCAGCGTGAAGCTGCAGTGGTTACAATCCTGTTGCCTGATGCAGTGTGAATGGAAGTGCTTTCTGTCAGAAACATGTGGTCTCTTCAGTGGAGAGCCTTCGTAAATCCTGTGTAAATAGAGGGAGGCTAACAAAGGATGAGCCCCTGCAGCTCAGAGCATTTGGAGCCATTTGGAGGCTGAATTTGCTAAATGCTGCTTATACCGCCTGAAAAGTTGAAGAGAAAGGAGCATAAAATCCCTTCTTTTTTCTCTTTCTGCTCCTACCCTGGGGGGAGGGTGTTAAGGGCCAGGGAAGCCTGAGGTAAGCCTATGAAGACTGTTTTTTCAGTGCTCTTTTGAGTGTGAAAAAGGTGGCATGGGTCACTGTCCCCTCTTTAATGTCGGAAAACCCACACAGTTAGTAAATGTTGCATGTAAACTAAAGCATTTCATCCCTTCTCCTGCACTCCACGGCAGTGGGCCATGAACTAGTCACTTGAAAATCGCAGAAAAATTTCACTTCAACATGTCCAGACAGTTTAGCACAGCAGGAACGTAAGAGAGATCAGTAATTAGCAGGTTGCTTTACTGTTCCCCTTGTCTGCGTCGGAACAGTTTTTGTTTTGGTTTGGTTTGGTGGTTTTGGGGGTTGGTTTTTCTTTTTTGGTGGTGGTAGTTTTTTTGTTTTGTTTTGTTTTGTTTCACCTGATGTGAAAAAATGTTGGGTTGTAATGAACAAATCACAAACCTCCTGGCTGTATAAAAGAGCTGAAAATGCAAACTGGTGTTTATTAGCTTTATCTTTAAAATCTAGCAAAATAACGTGGTTGGCTTTTGAATGTAAGCTCAAAGAGCTATTGATTCGCTTCACAAATAAACATGGGTCTGAAACACAGACAGTTAAGGGCATAGAAAAGCCAGGTTTGTGGGTTGGTCTTTTGGGTTTTTTTTTTCCTTCTTCTTTTTGGGTGGGAAAATAATAAAAGGAGAAATGTGAAACATTGCAGTTCTGCAAATAACTGTTGAGAGATCTGAATCACTGGGTTTATACCATGCGTGGCTCTAACAATAACATAGCTGGAATGTCTATCCTACCTTCAAGTAAATAATAAACCATTTGTAAATGTCTTGTTGAAAATAAGAGAAATGAGTGATTGTAGAAAGGTGGCTATCCAGAAGTTTAAAAAAAAAAAAGGAAGAGCTTTCATTTTGCATCTTGTTATTGATACACTTTAGATACCATGCAACTCTTTAAGCCTTTAGAGCACATTGCCAGATGGCAACAGGGACTTGCTCCTGACTGACAAACTACGTGACAATGTGATTAGGGTAGAATAAGCTTTGTAGGTGAGGTCTGGTAGTGGCTTAAGTTCTCTTCCTCTTCCTCCTGGTTGAATTTACAGCAGTTATTAAGGCCTAGATGGTGTGACATTTGTACATGTCATCTTTACTGTGTCTGCCCAGTAGAATTGCTGGGTTATACTCTGGAAAGCAAAAGATCTTCCAAAAGAACAATGGAGAGAAGGTCAGCTCTTCATCGCTTCCCTGCTGCTAGAAGGGCAAAAGAATGACATCTTCTGCAGCAGGAAAGATGGTAGTGACCTTTTTCTGAAGTCTTCCTGTTCCTTCTAGTGCACCAGTGTCCAACCTTTCTCTCCAGCATATGACACAGCATCATGAAACATGTGTCTGGTGTTTCAAAGACACAAAAGGGAAGGGAATACAAGGGGCTGATCACAGCAGCTCACTCGAGGACACCCCATTCGAGGCTGGGGCAAGTGGCGGCTGAGCATGCAGGTCAACCTAGGATGCCCATGCCAATCCTAAAGGAGTTTCTGGTGGCTTATTTCCTGCAGTCAAGCAAAGCCTGGCAGAACACTGCTGCTGATGGCACGGCTCTAAGCTGGAATGCCCACTTCAGATGTTTGTGGTTTTCAGAGTCCCAGGCGTGACACCTATAACCTATCCTGACTTAGCTGCCCTGGGCAGTCAGATGCAGTACGAGGTGTTCAGGAGGAGACTTGATGGGGTGCTTGGTGCCATGGTTTAGTTATTTAGGTGGGTTGGATGCGATGATCTTGAAGGTCTCTTTCAACCTGGTGTGTTGTATTATTATTATTATTATTATTAGTAGTAGTAGTAGTAGTACTGCTTCTACAGTGTGAGAAGATTAAGTCAACTTCCACAAACAGTGATCATTAAGAGGAGGAGAAACTCCCCCCCAGTCAGTACTCTGTTCAAAGGGCTGTGATCTGCTGAAGTTGTAAGGCTAAAAAAGCCTGATGATTATAACGGGGTAGAAAGGAGTTAAGGAGTTCTCCTGAAGGGTCTGTGATTCAGGAGCTGACCTTCCCTCTCTATTAGTCCTGCCTACAGCACAGGCTGTCTTATCTTCAAAATTTATCCAAACACTTCTCTTTCCAGCTTTTTGGCAGTGGCAATTAACCAGATTTTTAAAGATTTCTCTCTGGGGGTGATGTGGATCATTTTACTAAGTTGAACATCCTTATTAATGATGGTTTACAATACTTATGTGTCCAGATGGATACATCATAAGTACAAACAAATGATTGCAATTTGTGAATATAAGCTGCACGCAGACTCTCCTCTTTGTTTCTGCATTTATAGCTACATATTCTGCCTCATTAAAACAGTGGACTGAAGGATTGCGGAGTACTTAACTTCAAATCAGCGCAGTGCACTGCAGCTTCCCTTTCCAGAATCCTTTAGCTTGGTTTTCATATTACTTGCACTATTTTTAGGAAAATAGTGAAGTGTCTTGTCCTCCTCTCAGCGTGGATAACCCTGAGCTTTTCTCCCTTTTCCTTTAACATGACAAACCATAGAGCTGTAGAGGACCACTGACGGTGAAAGAAAGCTCAGACGCTGGGTCTTGAAATGTTTTGTTTTTTCCAAAGATCACTTTTCTTATTGCTTAGCTTCTTTTGATGTGGTGATAGAAACTGTTTCTGGAGTTTGAATCTGGGTTGGTTTAGGGCTTTGTGCTGTGGCCTGACTGGGTTATCCTATTCAGTTATCATTTTGCATAGACTGAGAATTTATTATTCATCCTGCTCACAGATGGTGCAATGACTTGATGAGCAGCTTCTAAGCAGCACTTGCTTCATCTCTTGCTGGGTCTTTACTGTGTGAGGAACACAAACAAGGATAGGGTTGAGTAGCTCCTGGTAGTGTGGAGGCCTGTCAAAGAGAAATGAATTGATAGAATAGGATTGGACAGGCCTCCTGTAGGATTGGACTCTTGTTTCCTGAAGAGTAAGTCCTTGGCTGTATGAACACGGGGGTCAGCAAGCTAACCTGTCCAACAATATCACCTTGCAGCAAGTGAAGTTTGAAATCAGGGTGCAAAGGAAAACCTGCTCTGACTACTTATTTGGTATGGTTCAAATGAGAGGCAGTCTCCTTCACTCTCAATGCAAAATAATGTCTCTCTCCCAGGCAGCCAGCACCAGAACAAGAGGACACAGTCTCAGGCTGCACCAGGGGAGGTTTAGGCTGGATGTTAGGAAGAAATTCTTCACAGAAAGAATAATTGGCCATTGGAATGTGCTGCCCAGGGAGGTGGTGGAGTCACCATCACTGGAAGTCTTTAAGAAGAGCCTGGATGAGGCACTTGGTGCCATGGTTTAGTCGATCAGATGGTGTTGGGTGATAGGTTGGACTGGGTGATCTTGAAGGTCTTTTCCATCCTGGTTAATTCTATTCTATTCTATTCTATTCTATTCTATTCTATTCTATTCTATTCTATTCTATTCTATTCTGCTCTAAGCACATTCTAAGAGTCTCTGTGTGCAGGAATGGTGTGGAAGCTCCACTTCCCACTGTGTAAAGAAGACTTGCATCTTCAGCCTTCTTCTTAAAGCCTTCCCTTAAAAAAGGAGGCCTCTGAGGAACCTCATGTGGGTCACTGTGCAAAGTTTCACTTAAACTCCATCTTTTTATAGGGTTATAGAGACTATGGCATTGCATTGATATCATCTGAAACAAGCTGGGTAGTACAGCTGGCCCAAATCCTGCTCACTCATTGATGCATCCTCTTGAAAATTCTCCACTTTCCTAGAACAGTGATAGGATTTTGCAACCACTTGTGCTCTTTGCACAAGAACAGATGAGTGAACAGTGTGTAGAGCAAGAGAAAGTCACCCTTGGTTTTTTGTTTGTTTGGGTTTTGGGGGGGGTGTTATTTTTTGCTGCCGTGTGAAAGACAGTCAGTGAGCCAAGATCTAGACTTCATTTTTTCCACTAGAAAATTGGGATAGCTGTGCTTATGTAATTGCAATTTCCATACAAGCTAGAACCTGACTCTACCCTTCTTAAAAATTACCATCCAAATCAGGATATGCACAGTTCACAGAAGCAGAATCACTTGTAATGATGTCTTAAATGATTTAAATTTGGATTGCCTCATATAGCAGTTACAAATATAGTTAATCCAGTCTGTCACAGAGTAACTTTTGTGTCTATTTTATGTAACTTTTGGTAGTTTCTTTTTCTGCATTTGAGGTTACTCGTGTTTATTTGGATGCAGCAAACTAGGATCAGGCCCTCCACATCCAAGAAGTGAATCATTCCTTCTTGGAAAAGTCACTTGTGGGCTACTTCTGTGATTTCTTACCACTAGAAACAGCATCCAACAACGTGAGCAGTTGTAGTCCTGGTTAAGGGGATGACAATACAGCTTAACAGGATTGGGCCTTAGTTCACCAGGAGCAACAAATCTTTTTGTGTTCCTCATCTGAGGTAGTATGGAGGTGCAATATTTAAATGTCCTTTCATGAGCTTATGGAACGGATTATGGCAGTACTAACTTAGTGTTCAGACCTCTGCTTAAGGTGGGAAGGCAGTGGGAGCTTCAGCTGGATTTTTCCTCCCCGTGGGCTGCTATAAGCTTTTTAAACCCAGGATGTTAACAACCTCCCAAAAAAGGTCTAAACATTGATTTTAGCATGTTGGTGACTCCTGCTGAGCACGCTCACAAACAGGAGAGTTATGTCTGTGCAGGCAGGGAGGAATTTGTGCACAGGGAGCGGGGAGCTGGTGCTTCTGCGGCGCGAGAGGGTGGCGCGGCGCGGAAGTTTTCCAGCTCCACGCATCCTGTGCACAGACACACAGCTTTTACAGAGAGAGACAAAGATATCTTTATCTGCACGACAGATAGACAAACAGACTGACTGACTTCAAACTTGCACTTTTAGTAGGGATTTTTCCCCCCCCCGCTCCGTTTTCTTTCCTCCCCCCCTCTCCTCCCCCTCCAGCCCCAAACCCCATCTCCGGGTACTGCTTTTCAGAATTGCCTGAGGCTACAGTACAGCACCTCAGATCCCCAAGGCCCATTGCCTGGCTCCTAATAGCCACTCTCCATCTGTGTCACATGAACAGCTGATGAGATAGCTCCAGTGTCTGTATTTTGGAGAGCATATCCACCCAGGTTAAAATGCTGGGGTTGCCAAGGAGCAGTCAGAAGCCATTAGTGTTTGTGAGAATTTGCCTTGCAGCAGTTCCTTGGCATAGTGGAAAGTGTGTGTGTGTGTGTGTGAGAGAGAGAGAGAGAGGGGTAGGGTAGAATATGGGGGGGGGAGGGGGCAAAGGAAAGGAGTCCTTTCTAAATAACCAGCATCTTGCAAAATGAACAGTTGGTTACAGTGTACAGGGCTTCCAGAAGCTCTTCGATTAGTTTGCTGTGATTCGACTCTCCCTTCTCTGTGGTTAACAGAAACAAACACAAAAAAGGGGGCAGGGGGGGGAAAAAGAAGGGGAAAAAAAAAGAGCATGAGAAAGCAAGCAGTGACTTCAGGGTCTTGCTCTGGTGTTTGGGCAGATGGAAAGGAGCTGCTCTGCCTTGGGGCAGGGTGGTTGTAATGAAGTGGCCTGTCAGTCTGTAAATAGTGAGGGTCATCTCTTCCATGTGATGGAGGGTATCACATTGCAGTGAAAATGGAAATGTCAATAAAATTAATCTGCCAGCTCTTTGCTGTGGCTTTTTTCTGTCTCCGTGGTCCAAAAGGGTTGGTTTTTCAGAGGGGAGGCAGTGGAAGAAGGACGATCTGGCACGGGAAGGAAGATGGGAGCTGAAATGCAAGTTTTGGAGCAAATGGACTGTGTGTAGCAGCAACGTATTTCGTTTAGTAGCACTACAGAGCTAGACAAGGCTATAGGAATCAGCTCGTGAATCTATAGCATTCCTCAGGAAGCTATGGAGCGTCTAGCTCAGGCTACATTGAGCACAGAGTTTATTGTTTTAGGCTTTCTTGGACAAGGTTTTTACTTAGCATGGGATTTATGGCATTTACTGCTAATGAATGTCTATTCTTAAATTACAAAAACCACCGTCTCAGCACAATTCCCAGATGTCCTTCCAGGACCTCGGCTTCTTAAACACCAGCAGGGAGCATAAACTCTCCACTTCTCTGTTTTCCTCTTTCGTGTGGCTCCGGGCTAATGATGTGTAAGGAAAACACAGCAATCTATAAAGTCTCAGTGCTGTCCCAGTATTCTTCATTTATTTTGCATTTGATTATGCCACAAGTCGGATCTTGTTTCTTTCCCTTTTTTAAAGTTATTAGTTCAAATATTAATGTAGGAATATGGCATATATTGCTGCTCTTGATTGATGCCTTCCCAAAAACAGGAAGACGTGCTCGTATGAATTTTAAGAAAGTAGGGGTCCTGCAATGCCTTGCCAGAAGAGTTTTTCAGATACATAATTTAGATGCCCTCCAGGCAGGCTTTCAAGGCATTTTTGCTGGAGGGCAAGAAAAAATAACTATGACTGTTAAAAGTAAATGATTTTTGCTAATGCACAATTAATGCCAGGGAAAAGCACAGAAGAGAAAGATGTTGATGGAAAGTTCTGATTAAGTGAGAGCTCTACCTTGATGTGCATCTTTCCCCCCTCCCCCCCATTCTTTTATTTTTTCTTTTTTTTTTTTTCTTTTTTTTTTATGATGCTAATAATCACTGAGGCAGAGATGTAAAAGTTTGGCTGTCATGCAAATGCTCTGCGCAGGGTCATACTAGGTGTACGTGTTTGTGCCTCTGCATGTTGTGTGCGTCGGGAGCTGATGGTTCTGGGGAGGGACTCATCTGACAGTATGTTATGTGCACTGAACGGTGACATGGTTACTGCCACCTCTGCAGAGGGCCTCAAATATATAGACTACAGAACATTGAACTTGATTACTTAGAGTACGTAGTCAGCATGGTTGTAGGGATGCATTTACAGTCAATGGGTTTTCTCGTGGCAGGTTTTTTACCCCACGTCGAATCCCGTAATTGACAAAGAGCTATTGCACTGTGTCAAGCACACAATTATAATTGAATTAATGATATATGCATGTGTGAAATGCAAAATTAGTAGTTGGAGAGATGCTGGGTCTAAATTTTTTTTACCTATTTGTATCGGAGCTCCTGTATCGTGAGAAATGATATGTGCCCCGTCTGCGAAAGCAAAACAAAACTGTGGCGGTGTCTTGGCAATTAAGGATGCTTTTGGACTTCTGTATTCTGTTCACTAAATATCTCCTCCTCCCCGTTTGCCTTTTTTGTTGTAGGAGATGGTTTAGACAACAGCGTAGCCTCACCTGGTACAGGGGATGACGACGACCCAGACAAGGACAAAAAGCGTCAGAAGAAAAGAGGCATTTTCCCCAAAGTAGCAACAAATATCATGAGAGCGTGGCTTTTCCAGCATCTCACAGTAAGTGGTGCCCCAAACCAAAAGAGATTTCTATTCACGTGCCTAAGGAGGTTTATTAGTCATTATTAGAAATCAATTGTCCCCATCATTTTTGGACCCACTATTAAACAGCGCTCAATTATTGTCGCTTTTTGTTTTGGTCTATATATATTTTTTTTTTCCTTGGCTCTTGGAATCCTAACCAATCTGGGAAAAAAATATTAAATAATTGAATATATGTGCTGGCCTGACACCAGACAGAATATGGAATTCGCCCCAGAAGGGCGTTAGTCCTAACCTGTAACAACATATATGCATGCATCCGTGCCTAGGGAGAGTAGTGCGGAAAAACAACTGCAGATAAAGTCCTTTCACTATGAACTGTTCCAAGATGTTCTTTAGAACAAAGAGGGAAGGGTGCTTCCTTCAGTGGAGATAAAGCTCTCCCTTCTGGGCTCTTTATGGCTGGCCTCTGTTTACACAAACTTCATATGGATGTGGTGAAAGAGAGAGCACCCAGTCTGTGTGTGCTGCCATACACTGTGGATGTTAGAGGAGTCAAAGCAGCAGCTTGCAAACTTGTCATTGTCACTTCTTTTTTTTTCTCTTTTTTGGTGTAAAATCTAGACAGCTTACAGGTTCCCCAATTCCTCAGCTGTGTAACAGAGAGAATAAATGTGGTTTCAGCTTCTTTTGAAGTCCATTATGCTAAAAGCTACCCAAGTTCACATGTGGGGAGGGAGAGACTGAACATGTGAAAAAAAGCAACGCTTTCCGCGGGCTGTCTTTATCCTCCTGCTTGCAACTGGTTTTATGTGTTGGTGTTCTGTTGACTATTATAGCTTCACTTTAGGCATCAAAACATGATTCTACAGGAAAAAAACCCAACACCCTAGTAACACTCTCTGCAGTTTACTTCACGTGGGAAATAATGACAACTGGGAAAATTATCAATCGATTTTCCCCCGCCCCCCCATTTTTTTTTCTCCTCTTCCTCTCCGCTGCAAAATTGTTCCTCACTTGATCGGGCCTAAAATGCTAACTGTTATTAACTACCTCTTCTTCTACCAAAGTTTTATGCATTTCCACGGTGGTTGATGTTGGTTACAGTGGAATGGTTTCAGGACAAGGTACCCAATTTATTTATGGTAGGGACTATCGAACTGCTCCGCCAGCAGCACGGCTAAAGAGGTCGGGGGGGGACAGCAGCAATAGATTCACATTTCTAAACCATCATTTTGATGTAAGGACATTAGTAGCAAACTAAGGTGCATTGATCTGGCCTGTGGGGTCAGGATTAGCTGGAATAGCCAGTGTCTCTGCTGGAGTAGTGGTTATTCCTGCCTCCCAGCTATGGCCATTTCAAAGGTCAGGTGCCCTGTACCCACTTGGCTCAGAGGAATTAGACAGAACATGAGTCTCTGGGCTGATTACTTAACCAAAGACAAAATAATGAGTCCTAAGCAAATACTGACTAATTGAAAGGGCTGTAAATCCATTACATATTGGTCAGGGATAATCAGGAGTATTTAATCACTTTTATCTATTCAGGAGCACTGAAGCTGCAACAGCAAAGCCCTGAACCTTGCCATGTGCTTATTATTCTCATCATTATCAAAATTACTTCACAGCTGTTCTTTGCTACATCACCTCAGCTGGAGATTTACTAACCTGTAAAATGTTTTTAATTTGGAAGTCGAGTGAGTATGAGTGGAGGGTTTTTCATTTAGCTGTAGGGTATCTTTAGAGGAGTGGCACAGGCAGGCTGCAAAAAGCAGGGCCATGAACAAACCATTTTGTTTGGTGTATGTCTCTGTGTTAACTCCGCTTCCTCCCATGAAATTTGCGATACCTTGTTTTCCCTCCCTGCCTTCCTTTCTCATGTGCTCCTTGAAAGCATTCGACACATGCTTATGAAACACTCAGCTGCCTTTTGCTTCTCTTGAGGAAATTCCTCTCAGCTTTTTGAAATTTCTTTTCCTTGTCACCACCCTCCCTCTCCTGACCCTCTCCATCCTGCATGAACCGAGGAAATTTGCCATCACTGCTGAGGATGGCCTTCCAAAAATTCAAATTAAGTGAACACACACACACACACACACACACACACACACACACACACACACACACAATCCCCAAACCTTTTACCATCCAAGCTTTAATGAGTTTGCAGGTGTTGAAAGATTTACTGTGCTGTAATTCTCAGACCTGAAAACTGATAATGGAGACCCCTGCCCAGCGCAATGTAAATTCCGAAAGCTTCTTGCCATAAACACATGCAGGGAAGGGAAAGAGCTCCTTTCTTTTAAAGATCTCACAAATTAGCTTGGCCATTCAAAGTGCAGGGCTGGTTGAGCCAGAAGGAGGGAATCTGTGATGTTCCATTTTATTGTTTCAAGTAAATATCTTTACAATGGTGATCCACGATTCACTCTACATTACTTCATTACTACTCTAACCTTATTTCAAATTGGTTTGTTCCTCCTTTGTGCTGTATGACCTGTTCTTGTAGGACAATAATCCCTTGATGTACCCTTTTTTCCCTTTTCTTTTCTTTTTTTTTTTTTTTTTTAAAAGAAACTAATTGAATTATCTCATTATTTTAATTTGTTAAGCAAATGTATTTTACATCTCAGGATGTGTTCTTAAAGAGGGAGCTGCTTAGGCTTTGCCCCCTGAATGGGCCATTGGTACATTTTGACATTCATGCATTCATTAAGGAGTGGAACATAAAAGAGCTCTGGTTTTATTTTTTTTTTCCCCCCTCAAACACCCAACCAGCATGGAGCAACTTTTCCATAAGCCACAGGGGTCTCTCTACATATGTTCTCAACTGCAAGCCATTGTCACCTATTCTGAATACCTCAAAAGGACAAATAAAATACTAAAGGCCAACTGTAGCAATTGTTAGCTGTTAGTTTCAATATGACAAAAATCATTAACCTCTGGTTTCCCTGGAAGGAGAGGCAGTGGCAGTGCATCTCTTGTGGACTGGATTAAACCTGAAATTCCTTCAGACAGCCGAATTCAAAGAGGGCAAGTCAGTTCTGACTGGATGTATTTATTTATGATTTTAAATAAAATGCTGCTTTATTTTATTTATTTCTCTTTCTTGTTGTTCCTCAGTCAGTTTGCAAACTCCTAAGGTTGCTGACTTTAAAAAGTGAATTGCCTAAGTGGCGTTTTTGAAGAGACAGGCCCTTGAATTCTGATGCAGAGTGAACCCCTATCTGACAGGCTGTGTCTTTCAAAACAGATTCTAACCCCTATCACAGCTTCCACTTTGCAGTAACTTTAATTACATTTGAAATAGGATACACATGCACGTTTTTATTGTTGGAAATCAAATGCAAAGAGCAGGAGCTTCTGTCGTGCTCTCGCTCGCTCGCTGAGCTCTGTCTTACGTTTGGAATTACAACAGAATCCGGAAGATGAAAGATCTGAGGATGAATTGGTTGGAAATATGTATGCTTTTTCTGGATAATATCCAGTGTTTAAGAAAGCAGAGGAAATCCTAGTCTGGTAGTATAAGCTTTTCAATAGTACATAAAGATTACGACATCAGAAAGGTAAACCTGACATTAAGGCTGTTTTTATTTGAGTTCAAAGGTGATTAAAGAAAAGAAACAGCAAGAAATCTGACCCAAGCCGAGCGTTTATTCATAGCTTTGCAAGACTACTTTTCCTCTATGCCAAGGAGTCCTTAGTACACTCAATTAGCCTCTCAGACATCTCTGCTTTCCTCCCTCAAGTGCTCCCCTATTTGCCCTGCAAAGAAGCTATTTGATCACCGAGTGAAAACAGGAAGTGCTCCAATGTATAGATACCTCTAGTTTACACCAAATGTTGAGATTAGGATTCCTTAGCAGCAACTCTACAGAGCCAGCCCCCGCCTCCTCCCATGCCCTTTCGAAAGGTGGAGGACCTTTAAAATGTATGTACAGAATCAGAAGAGAGCAAAGCGATAAAGGAAGTAATTATACCATTCGCTGGACTTGTACCTCTGGTAGTTCATCCCTTTCTGCGGTGTGGTGTATCAAGGATGACACTTGTGTGTATGTTCAACATTCCCCCCTGCCTTTTACAGAGCTAGCAGAGCATAGACATGTTTCTTCTCCAACCCTTATTGGTGTGATGTCCTCAGTTAAAATTCTGTTTTGGTTGTTACTCTTGTTCCAGTCTGTAATGAGAGGTGTATCTTAACTCAAAGTACCAGCTAGTACCTGCAAACTGGACCTTTTTTAATCACAGTTCACAGCTGATGGTAGTCAGGACAGCTCTCCTTGAGTCAGTGGAGTCAAGCTGGACTTTTTGTTGGGTTTTTTTTTGCTTATTTGGCTAGCTGAAGATCTGTCTCCTAACATTTGTTTGGATTCTGTCAGTTCATCCTGATTTATGCAGTCTTCTGGCTGAAAATCTTGCTCTTTACACGGTCTCTTGTGGAGTAGATTTTGGGTAGCTTAAGTGTCAAGATACAGTAAATTCTGCTGGAATGTGTTAGAATGAACCAGCCACAGCCTTTGTATTCCCCTGAATTCATTTTCCTAAACTTGCAGGGCAACTATTTTATTGATTAGATTTTATGCTAGAGGTTAAGGTCATCAACCAAAGCCCATCATAGAATCAGAATTGTCAGGGTTGGAAGGGACCTCAAGGATCATCCAGTCCCAACCCCTCTGCCATGGGCAGGGACACCTCACACCACAGCAGGTTGCTCACAGCCACATCCAGCCTGGCTGCAAAAACCTCCAGGCATGAGGCTTCCACCACCTCCCTGGGCAACCTGTGCCAGGCTCTCACCACCCTCATGGGGAAGAACTTCCTAACATCCAATCTGAGTCTACCCATCTCTAGTTTTGTTCCATTCCCTCAGTCCTGTCACTCCCTGACACCCTAAAAAGTCCCTCCCTAGCTTTCTTGTAGCCCCCTTCAGATACTGGAAGGCCACAAAAAGGTCTCCTTGGAGCCTTCTCTTCTCCAGACTGAACAGCCCCAACTCTCTCAGTCTGCCATGGAGCAAACTTTCAAAACAGTTGAAATCGTTTCACCCTCATAAATATCTCTTCCCACATTAAGAATATTACCTGAAGGAAGGTTAGGAACATAGCAGACTAATTCATTTCAGCTTGCTTTCATATCAAATAGTAGAATAACAGCCTCAGAGCCCTGATCCAGGAGAAAGATTCTTCATGTTACTGCTTTTGCTGTACTTGGGGAAAAAAATTGAAAATACAATAGGCCTTTGTCTATTTAAAATTGTGATAAGAAGGCTGAGAGACTCAAGAAAACAGAGGACAATGCAGACATTCAGGTGAATTTTAGTTCTTGTGTTGGACCATATTGTAACGTGCTATACACTCCCAGGGTGTACTGAGGAGATGGACAACGTCCTCTCATCCTCCTTCATGGATTGGTGTGGCTGACATTTCTGCTTCAGTGCACCACATAGTTAGAGACTTGGGGGAGCCTAAGGTAGAGTTTTATTCTAGGTCTGCTTTTTAGGCAGGGCTGAGTGTGTGCTGAGTTTGTAGCCAGGTAATAAGCTGTGTGCTGGCGCAGGACAGACCTCTCCGACTGTGCAAACATCACCCAGTTGGAAGCACATCCTGCAAAAGAATATTGCACTCATTTTTCAGCTGGGTAAACTTTGTGAAGAGAGGTTAAATGATTTCACCCTAGTGCTAAAGAAAAATCAGTATCTGAACATTAAACTCCCATGACCTGTGGTCCTCAAGGTGACGGAGCTGTGCATCTTTGTACCCTAAAGATGCTCTGGTTGCTCACCAGAGGAGCTGGTGGCTGCCATTGGCATTTGTTGCTGGTCACTGGCTACCCCACTCCTGCACTATGGTTTCACCAGCCTGGACAGAACAAAACTGGAAATCTTCCTCAGAATGCCACTTCTGAGTCCAGGCTGAAAGCTTTCATCCTCTGAGTACTCCCAGTCCTTGGGCACAGGCAAGAAATCAGTCCACAAGAGTTAGTAGCAGACCTAACGTTCATGTACCTTTTAAACTCCACAGTCTTAAAAGAAAAGAGCTGAAATGGGGATGGGGGTTGAGGAGGGGGTGGGGCTTTGTTTGTTTTAAAAATGGTATCTGAGATTAGATCTGACATTTCTACATCCACCCCCTACAGAAGAGGGAACCCGGGGTCATGGGGTGTGTGGGCCTCAAAAGCGAGCTTTGTCTGGGAGTGGTTAATCTAATAATTGTTACATAGACATCTGTTATTTCTTCTGAAAAATTGATGCTTTTGTGACACAATGATCCATCTATTTAGTACAACAGCCCGAGTAATTGCATTAAAAAAAGAATATTTTTGCAGGAGCCTGTATTCTAAAACTCCCATACCTCCTGGTACCAGCAAAAAAAACCCCAACCAGCCCCAAAGGCTGGGGAGAGGAGCAGAGGAGTGCTTTAAGCCCTGCATTGTTTTCTGCTGGATGGAGGAAAACATCTGTGAATTGTTTGAACTGAACCTTAGCAGGGACTGTCTGAATCTGTGTCATCTCTGTTTAATTTCAGGAAATGATGTCACAGCGCATTAAATAACAATGCTGTGTGATTTATTTTTACTTGTACATGCTGTCCTAAGCATTTCGGTGCCATGGCAGTGTTTCCAATTAAGTGCAAGCTTTTTGGGGTTTAAAAAAGACTATACTTGGTGGTAATGCTGTTTTGGTTTTTTTGGGTTGGGGGGGGAAGCTGAGAGTGGAGAGGCTCTGGGTATTTTTTAGGGGGTCACCAAGGTTCAGGGCTGTCGGAGGGCTCCAGGCCCATTTGTCATGTGCTTATTTGTAGTTGGGACTGGATGTCAGCGCTCTTGTCACCCATGGCAACCTCCAGGACCGTGGGTTTGTTACAAAGCCTGGCTGGGGGGGGTGGGGGGAAGTGAAGTGGGGTGGGGGAAGGAGGGAAAAATACCCCCCCCCCCCAAACCTAAATATTCTGAAGCGATCTGTCAAAAGACCTATTAGATCCTTATAGCCAGGCCTGCGTACTGTAGCTTCTGCCTCGATCAAACTTTCTGCACTCCCCCTTCTTCTGCAGAAGAATAGAGGACATAAGTCAATTCTGTCTGCCATCTGTCGCCTCTCTCCCCGCTCCTCAAATTAAAGAGACAGTCCGAAATTTATGGAATCGGATAGAAGCGCAGGAAATGATTGCATCTCTGCTCCTGGACTTTGCCTTTCTCTCTCTTTTTTCCCCTTCTAAATTTCATCTCTTGCGGTATTTTGAAGTGTGTGGGGTGCGGGGGGGGGGGGGGGGGAAGGGGGGAGGGGATCATCTTTATTGTACTTCTTCAGAGACCAAAATATGCTGTGTGTTTTAAAGTTTCAAAAATAGCGTTCTGAGAAATCCTGGGATTTGCAATGTCACCGAGTTGTTATCTAATAAGATTCCAAGTTATATATAGGGTGAAATTCACACATTTCCATACACATACACACATCAGACAATCCCCAAATTGCAAATTCTGCAAGGGATGAGCAACTGAAGCATCTCACCCTTCCCCTCCATCCCCTTTTCCCTCTTAGCATCCCTGGCAGGCTGATAGGCTGTAGCAAAGTCCTTTCATGGTGCTACCAGGACAATTTAGGCCTTCAGCCTGTCATAGAATCATAGAATCAATAAGGTTGGAAAAGACCTCAGAGATCATCAAGTCCAACCTATCACCCAACACCTCCTGACTAACTAAACCATAGCTTCAAGCGCCACATCCAATCCCTTTTTGAACACCTCCAGGGATGGGGACTCCACCACAGAGTCACAGAGTCACAGAATTAACCAGGTTGGAAAAGACCTTTGAGATCATCCAGTCCAACCTATCACCCAACACCATCTAATCAACTGAACCATGGCACCAAGTGCCTCATCCAGGCTTGTTTTAAACACTTCCAGGGACAGTGACTCCACTACCTCCCTGGGTAGCACATGGCCAATTACTCTTTCTGAGAAGGACTTTCTCCTCACCTTGAGCCTATGTAATGCTCCTTTTCCAGGCTTGCTGTAATAGTTTTCCACACTACCCTGACTGAGGTTAGGTAGTTATACAGAATACAGAGTTAACCAGGTTAGGGAAGACCTCAGAGATCATCCAGGCCAACCTATCACCCAACACCATCTCATCAAATAAACCATGGCACCAAGTGCCTCATCCAGGCTCCTCTTAAACACCTCCAGTGATGGTGGCTCCACCACCTCCCTGGGCAGCACATTCCAATGGACAATCTCAGTTTCTGTGAAGAATTTCTTCCTCATACCCAGCCTAAACCTCCCCTGGCACAGCTTGAGACTCTGTTTTCTTGTTCTGCTGCTGGTTGCCTGGGAGAAGAGACCAACCCCCACCTGGCTACAACCTCCCTTCAGGTAGTTGTACAGAGCAATAAGGTCTCCTCTGAGCCTCCTCTTCTCCAGGCTGATCTAGTTGAGGATGCCCCTGCTGACTGCAGGTGGTGGTTGAATTAGATGACCTTTGGAGGTCCCTTCCAACCCAGACCATTCTGTGACTCTATAAGGTAAAAAGTGTTTTATCAAAACCCTATGCAAATAAAAATTGTGTTTAAGCACTCCAAGAACATTGCACTAGAAAAGGTTGTGCATTGCAGCCTTTGAAAACCAAGATCAGAGACAGTCAGAGGTGAGGATTCTTCTGAGTATCTTCACGTGTGCACTTGCAGCCCTGAAAGCTAATCACATCCTGGGCTGCAGCAAGAGAAGCATAGCCAGCAGGGCCAGAGAGGTGATTCTCCCCCACTGCTCCACTCTGGAGAGACCCCACCTGGAGTACTGTGTCCAGTTCTAGAGTCTCTATTACAGGAAGGATCTGGAGGTGCTGGAAGGTATCCAGAGAAGGGCCAAAGGAGGCCAAAGGATGAGCAGAGGGCTGGAACTGCTCTGCTAAGAGGACAGACTGAGAGAGTTGGGGCTGTTCAGTCTGGAGAGAGAAGGCTCCCAGGAGACCTAATTGTGGCCTCCATGCTACAAAATGGGCTGTGAAAAGGTTTCCAATTTTTTTTCCCATTCCCCCTAATCTTAGGGGGAATGGGAAAAAAAAACATCTATGAATGGGGAGGTCCAGATTGGATGTTAGGAAGAAGTTCTTCCCCATGAGGGTGACAAGACACTGGCACAGGTTGCCCAGGGAGGTGGTGGAAGCCTCCTCCCTGGAGGTTTTATGCCCAGGCTAAATGTGACTCTGGGCAACCTGATGTAGTGTGAGGTGTCCTCGCCCATGGCAGGGGGTTGGTACTGGATGATGCTTGAGGTTCCTTTCAAGCCCTAACAATTCTATGACTCTGTGTCCCACTACCTAAAGCAGTTTCCACCCTTTCCCTATAGTGTGCACATGAGGATATGTATATATCAAATATGTTTGCAGGGGAAAAGCAATTGCTGTTGTTTGTGCAAAAGCAATGCTGCCTCTCAGTTTTGCTTTGAGATCCTCGAGCGGAGTAATTGGTTTCAAGGAAGTTTTCTGTGAAATTAGAGTTACACTGTAAAAAAAAAAAAAAGGCAACAAAAAAAAACAACAAAAAAAAAACAACCCCACAGAGTGTGTTGCTGCCAACAGTTCCACAACTGCTAAGAAATGAGATGTCAATTCTTGTTGCGTAATGAAGAGAGTAGTTTATGGCAGACAATATTACTTGTGGTGCTGTGGAGTTTGCCTTCAGTTGGGATGCTTAGAATACCAAGCGTTACATGTTTGAGACTTGATTGGCAGTAGTTGTTTTTAGTATCCAAAGCAATTGCTGGCATCTTTAAAGATTTATTATTGTCTTTAAGCATAATGGCAATACAGTTTTCATGCTTTTACATTTGCTATTTTTATTTTTAACTACTAGCCCCGAATCTGCCAGAACTAATTTCAGTTATTTTGTCTAATATTGGATGATAGGCTGTCAACTCACTGTGTAATGTTGTAGATTTATCTATATCTATGTATCTATATCTATATCTGTCTCTGTATCTATATCTGTATTTGTATCTGTATATCTATATCATCTATATCATCTATATCATCTATCATCTATCTATATCTATATCTATATCTATATCTATATCTATATCTATATCTATATCATATCTATATCTATACATATCTATATCTATATCTATATCTATATCTATATCTATATCTATATCATATCTATATCTATATCTATCTATATCTATATCTATATCTATATCTATATCATCTACATCTATATCTGTATCTATATCTCTGTATCTATACCTTTATCTATATCTGTATCTATATAATCCATATCTATATAATCTATCTATCTATCTATCTATCAATCAATCAATCTATCTATCTATCTATCTGTCTGTCTGTCTGTCTATCTATCTATCCCTGTTAAGAGAGGCTGAGGGAGCTGGGGTTGTTTAGCCTGGATAAGAGGAGGCTCAGGGGAGACCTTCTTGCTCTCTATAACTACCTAAAAGGAGATTGTAGCCAGGTGGGGGTTGGTCTCTTCTCCCAGGCAACCAGCAGCAGAACAAGAGGACACAGTCTCAAGCTGTGCCAGGGGAGGTCTAGACTGGATGTGAGGAAGAAATTCTTCGCAGCAAGAGAGATTGGCCATTGGAATGTGCTGCCCAGGGAGGTGGTGCAGTCACCATCCCTGGAAGTGTGTTAAACCAGACTGGATGAGGCACTTAGTACCATGGTTTAGTTGATTAGATGGTGTTGGGCGACAGGTTGGACTGGATGATGTCAAACTTCTTTTCCAGCCTGGTTAATTCTGTGTGTGGTTCTGCATGCGAGTTCAGTTGTGTCTCTAGCTGAGGCCATGGCAAGATACTGTGCCTCAATTTCCCTATATAAACAGTAGTGTGAAAAACTCTGTGAGACTTGTGTGTAACTCTTAGCATCAGCTGAATTAGAGAGTCAGGCACTGCTGCTGTGGTGTGATTCTGCTGCTGAGCTAGCATGACGGTCAGGTAGTACTTGCACAAAGACTTGAACTTCTGTAGGCTTTGAAGCTTCAGGATGGTTTTCCCTTTTTCAGGGAGCATTTGATATAAGCTTAAGTGTTACATTCTTTCTGGCCTGGACTGAAAATGACAGAATTTTGTTTGCTGCAAGCTACTTTATTTAGCTCAAGTGGCTCAGACTTGGATTATTTTTGTTTGTCAGATCCTTTCCTTGCTGGTGACCTGAAGTGGTGATTGTTGCATGCAAATGGTATCAAATATCTTGCCCAGAAAGCAGGGAGAGAAAGAACCCTGGGCATCAACTGCTGGCCTAGGGGCAAGAGTCAGAATAAAGGGAGAGCAACAGTTTTAACAAATGCATCTTTGTACTTCAAGAAGTCAGTAGTAGATATCTGCCTTCTCAACAGCCCAGGGAGTTTCCTGATGTGAAATAGGACTTTGGCAGCTTTCCAGCCAGTCCTGATCCTCCTGCTGCCTCTTTTGATTCATCCAGGTTCTTCCCACTTGGGCTTGAATGAAGAAATAGGAAGCAGGAGGGTGACCTAGAGTGAGGATTAAGGGACAGAAATGGCTACTGCGAAGTCTGAAGTCATGTCGAGAAGCTCCCTATGAACATGCAGACAGCTGACAGCTGTTTTGATAGTCCACATGTGCACTATTCAGGGACATAGAATGTGAATAATGAGAAAGGTCATGATATAGGAGTGTGATATCAGCAGGAATAAGGAGCATTATGTGGTTGGAAGAGTATTTGAGGGAGTCAGTGAAGAAAGGCTGCTTAGGGAACTGTGGCGCTTCGAAACTGCAAGAAAAGTTGATTTGCTTGAGGCATTACTTCAAAACCTGAGTGTTTAAAGCGTGCTCTAATTTCAGCTCTAAAGGGATATTCTGAGGATCTCTTTCAGATATAAAGTAGGAAAGGAAATGGAAACATAGGTGAAAAGAGGTTAATTGTTGTGAACAACAAAAAGGGGAAAAGTAATTCCACTTACTTCTCCCTTCCACCCTCCTTTACAGCTTCAGAAGGCTTTTCCAAGAGCTGTGTTACTTGGTCTATCTCTTTTCCATTCAGTTTATTCCACTCCCACATGGACACTTCACTGTGTGAATTAATATATTCTGGGGAAAGAGTGGTGCATCCTGGGTTGATAAGAACTTCTCTGTGGATGGTGAGATGAGCTGCAGAGTTCTAGGGCAAGCCTGAGAAGCCCACATTTCTACGTGGTTATGCCTACTTACATCTCAATTTTAAGCAGCCTGCTTTGTATGCATGTGTTGTAAGGTGGTCATTAAATGTCAAGCAAACACTTCTCAGACCAGAAAAATCCTGCTACTTGGTGCATATCTACCCTAGGCATTTGCAGACAATTCATAGCTATAATTAATCTTAGCTGTCCTGGCTTTCTGAAACCTGAACTTGTATCCCACAATGCTCTTGGATGCAAACAAACTTCATAGAAAAGACACTTGCCTCTCTCTCTCTCTTTTCTTCCCCCAAATCTGCCCATTTAGAGAGCAATAATGCTTGCAAAGAGATTAAATCCTGCTACAAATCAGTGCAAAACTGCATGACCTCCAGGAAAACGAAATATCTACAAACAAGCAAAACTGTGGTGTTATGCCAGCACGGGTCCAGATAAACATAACCCTGGAACTGTTAAACTACCCTGAGTTTAGCTACTGGGACCTAAATCCTGCTCAAAGCCCCAGCTGAAAAGAGATGATATTGCACTCTCCAACTCGGTAATGCTGGAACTTGCCCTACTGCCTCCCTAACAAGCACTGCAGCAAACTTCTTCCTGAGACTGCAAACTCTTTCAAAGGAAGCCTGGGGGGTCCTGAGCCCTCTGCTCAGTGCCCTGTAGGCTCGCTCTGCAGAAAGGGATCTCGCCTAAAAGAGGCCAAATATCACACAACAGAGCTGGTGGGAAATTCAAATTGTTCTAAGCAAAGGAGTCAATAGAGGTAACGTTCAGAGTGAGATCACTGTGTTATGATCTCATGCTCAGCATCAGGACTGCTTTTTTTCTTCTTGATGATTATGAAAGTAGCCTGAGGCCAGTCTGGTGAGAGTCTAAGAACGAGATAGAAGGATGTTTGGAGAGCCTGGACTACCATGGCCCTTATTCTCCAATCAGTGTAACAGAGGCTGAACCGAGATGAGAGAAATGAGAGCTGTGTTGTTATTTCCAGGTCTCTCCCCATCCCATCCCAGTAAGAGCTATCCACAGACACAGAGTGCACATACTGAATTGGTGAATCAGCGCGGGCTACGAGCAGGCCAGAGGAGAAATTGCTGAGGGGGAACAAAACACCTTGCAGGAATAATGGAATTCTACAACCATAAAAACAAACAACAGACCCTAGCCATCGAAACTGTAGCAGAACAATCTGTGGAAGTGCCTTTGCTTAGCACTTTTCAAACCAGACTCCGAAAAAGCATTTGAAGAAATACTGCTGAGAACCATCTTGCATTCCTGGGGTTACACTAAAGCAGCGTTGCCTGAAGCGTTTCTCCTCTTTCCACATTTTCTTATTAATGATTAAACACTGAAAAATATCTTGAAATTACAGCAGTTTTCAGAAGGAAACATTCCCCATTTTGGCTTCCTTTAGGTTTGTGTAGTATTTCTTTCGGCTTCTTAACATTTCAACTATGTCAGGGTGAAACTGACTGCAAAATTAACTTAGAAAGTCAAATTGGGAATGGGCTTGAGACCCAAACCAAAGAACTGAGCTTAAGATAAAATATTAAATTACTCTTCCTTCAAGCACTAGGAGTTTGAGTGGATGCTGAGGATCAGCCAGGCTTGGTCTCTGTCAGACCAACAAAGGGAGTGAGTTTGTACTGAGTACCTTATGTTAAATATGCCTCCCTCTCAGATATTCAGAGGCTGAGCTACATTACACATGTTCCTCTCCACATACAGTATGGGAAGCTTTGCACATACCTGGGGAAGGCACAGGTCTGAAATCAAGCCTTACCCAGCTTGGTGTTCTGCTGTATTTCGGCATCTGCTCCAGCATCAGCTCAAGGACAAGTCAACCCAAATCACCAAAAAGGTTCAAAAATCCAAGTTCATCTTTAAGGCCATGGGTCCAATGCAAATTTAATGCAAAATGAGGTTGATAATGGATTTGCACAAAAATTTGAATGCAAAAAGGGGTTAAAAAGAAAGTGACATTTTCACCTGCTTTTCACTTTCTTTTATGGCAGTTTGACTTCGGGATTCAAAACAGAGTCTGGGCCCTCAGAAAGGAAAAATGACCCCAAGAAAATATTGATTGAGGGCCTGCTGACTCAAACAGTTGCATTTCACACACAACTTTCCTCCAATGCCTCAAGAAGAAAGATATTGTGCTTTGAATTTGAAATGAAATTTAGATCTTGACCACTACTTTATAACTGTGGGGTTCCACGCTTGTCTCAAAGACTTCCAGATCAAATGAGCTCAGTTTACACAACAGAAAAATGTTTTCTTATTTCTTTCTGTTTTCTTTTAATTGATTTCTTTCCCCTTTATTTCTTTTTTTCCCTTTCTTTTATTTTTGCTTATTTTCTTTTTCTTTCTTTAATTTTTATTTTCCTTTTTTTCTTTCTTCCCTTCTTTATCCTTTCTCCCTCCCTCCCTTCCTTCCTCCCTTCCTTCTTTCTTTATTTCTTTCTTCTTTCTCTCTCTCTCTCTTTCATTCTTTGTTCCTTCCTCTTACTTTCTTTCTTTCTTTCTTTCCTTCTTTCTTTCTTTCTTTCTTTCTTTCTTGTTCTTTCTTTTGTTCTTTCTTCCTTCCTCTTTCTTTCTTTCTTTCTTTCTTTCTTTCTTTCTTTCTTTCTTTCTTTCTTTCTTTCTTTCTTTCTTTCTTTCTTTTTTCTTTCATTCTTTCCTCCTTTCTTTCTTTCTTTCTTCTTTCTTTCTTTCTTTCTTCTTTCTTTCTTTCTTTCTTTCTTTTCTTTCTTTCTTTCTCTCTCTCTCTTTCTCTCTTTCTCTCTCTCTTTCTCTCTTTCTCTCTTTCTCTCTTTCTCTCTTTCTCTCTTTCTTTCTTTCTCTCTTTCTTTCTCTCTTTCTCTCTTTCTTTCTTTCTTTCTCTCTTTCTTTCTTTCTTTCTTTCTTTCTTTCTTTCTTTCTTTCTTTCTTTCTTTCTTTCTTCCTTTCTTCCTTTCTTCCTTTCTTCCTTTCTTCTCTTTTCTTTCTTTCTTCCTTCCAATGCCTGACTTGCAAATGTAGCCTGGGATCTGAGATCCAAGCTGGGTTCTTTCAGGCCAGTTTATTGGCACTCACAAGGATTAGCCAATGCTGCAATGACAATAGTAAATCTATGCAATTACAATAATAAACAGATGATGGAGTGGCCAGAATGAACTCCAGGTTTCTTGCCTTATAGCTAGGCTGGCTTTATGAAGAAAAATTGCACAAACTTCTATTATGGTTTGAAGTCAATGGCATTTTTTGTCAGCAGAGAATCAAATGCAGTTCAGACACACAGGCACATAAATCTGTGCAGCAAGTCAGTGAGTTTTCAGTACACTGCTGCTTAGTTGTTGTTTTTTTTTGGTCTTTTTGTCTTTTTGGGGCATTGTTTTCTGTTCGACTCAATGTGCTCCACCGAGTCAGGGCTTTTTGGAGGCTTTTTAGAGGGAAGTGACAGCGTAAGGACCTCTTTTTTTCTCCCTCTTAATTATCCTTCCCAGGAGGATCCGTTTTAAAGATGCCATTGGTTTGAAGTAAATATTTTGTGAGGTTTTGCTAGACAGTTCAGAAGCTACCTGCTTGAGAAGAGCGAGCTCAGGAGCTTTCTGTGGCTGTGTGATGAAATCCTCCTCGCTGCAAAAGCAGCGAGTTCTGACCTTTGCTCTCTGAACAAGGAGTCTTCTGGCACGGAGCTGAGTTTTCCTGTTGCTCTTCAGAACTGTAAATAACGTGAGGGCACCCTGAATTCAGTGCATGCAGCACTTTACATTACTATTGTGTATCTTAAAATAAACAGCATTGCAAGCTGTTTATTTTGGTGTTACTATGCATGCATTTTTTAAACAGTGGTTACTTAAACAAATGCCTCTGTTCCCACAGCACTTAAAAGCTGCTGTTTGCTCGTTGTGGTTTTTTGGGTTTTGTCACTTTTGTTTTGATTATTTCTGAAAATCACACTCGAGGATACAGAAGACAGGAGTAAGTTGTACTCGATCCAAACAAATGCTTCATGTCACAGCTTTTGCTTTTTGCCAGCTTTTCCCCATGTTCCTAGCAGCAACAATCATTTTGGTTTAGATCAAACATACCCCAGCATTCCAGGTTGGATCAAACTGCCCTCAAATGCCTTTCTGCAGGCCAGTCAGGCCACACATTTGTTATCTCTTGAGATAGCAAAGTTGTTTTAATAACATTAGTATTGATTATTCATTGCTCGGCAAAACAAGAGATGCAGGGGATGGAAATTTAAGGAACTGAGTTTCCACATCTCCTTTCTCTCTCTCAGTCTTCATTCATCCACTCTGGAATCATCAAGTGCCATGCAAACTTGTGTGGCTGAAAATGTTGAGAAGAGATTGATGGACAACTTGTTAGCAAAGGCATCAACCTTTCCAAGCCATATTGCCATGGGTTTTTTGCCTTCCACCCATCCAGGGAACTCGGCGGACTCTTGCTGTGGCTGTTGCTGTTCTGCTAGAGGGTTGTGTGCTCTGTTTCTTGAGAAGTGAGGTTTCAGTGATGGCTCTGCTTCTTGTTATGCCCTGGACACTAATCATAGAGCTTGGTGTACTTGGCTATACCCCAGTAAAAGGATCAGGAATAAATTTGTTATTCCTCCCTCTGCTCCCTCTCCCGCCTTACCAAAGGTGACAATGGTACTGTGTGACTGTGACAGTTATTCTCTAAGTGCTCTCTTCCTCTTTGCCAATTTTTCCTAGGTCATCTTCAACTAGTCCTTTTTGCTGGGAAAGGAAAACACTTATCTGATTCTGTGGAATTGTGTTTTGAGAGGCTAAGAAGTCAGAGGCTTTCTCTGTGTGGGTATTGCTTCCTGATAAGGAAAGCGTAGCAAGGCCACCATCACGGATTTCTTAGCAGAAGCAACTGTGCTAGGTTGGGGGGAATGTGTTGCTGCAAATGTGCTGTCATCTTACCACCTTGTGAGTGAAAGAGGGTGACTGGGAAGCCATGACAGTCCTGGGGTGATTCCTGTGTGGAAAAAAGGTTTAACAAGAGTGCTCCAAGAAACCTGAGAGCTGGCACTAAACGGTACTAGGTACTGAACGAGTCCCTGGCCAGCCGCAGGGTCACAGAGCCACAAGCAGAAGCTTTTAATTTCCTCTTGTTTGGGCACAGCTGAGAACTGAGCTGGAACTATTCATTTGTAGAACTTGTCAAGGCTGCCTGTCTTTTTTTTTTTTTTTTTTGCAACAGAAACTAATCTCTTCACTCAACAGCTAATTGCCCCATGATTTTAATCAAGCAAGATCATTAGATAAGGCAAAAACCAGTTGTTTGAGAAAAACTGTGAGTGCAGCTCTTTTCCAACTCGTGTTGACTATAAACCAGTTTGCCCTCCTTAATTATGGTCTTCAAAGATAAACAGGTTGAAGGGAGCGTTGCAGTCTTTGGCACAAACACAGCATATTTCAGGGCTTTGTTGAGCAAGTTGGTGTGTTTCTGAGAAAGGAATAAGAAAAAATTGCTTGTCTTTTGTAATGTCATTAAGATTTATTATTTTTTTTATTTATAGCTCAGCAGGTGCTGGTTTTCAGCGTTGTGTACACAGTCCTTTGCCTCTGAACTTGGGACACACTGGATAGCTCTTGCTCTCTCAGTACAACTATGTGACAATTAAGGATTAGAGGAACATGAGATAAAGACAAGTGGCCAAAAGCAGAGTTCTTGGACTGCCATTCTAACTCCTGGGGGACTGAGGCTGCATCCAGAATACTGTATCCAGTTCTGGGCCCTCGGTTCAAGAGGACCTCAGGGAACTGCTTGAGAGAGTCCAGCACAGAGCCACAGAGCTACTGCAGGCAATGGAACACCTCCCTGTGAGGACAGGCTGAGGGAGCTGGGACTTGGACCTTGGAGCAGAGGAGCCTGGGGGCTGCCCTCATTGCTGGGGATCAAGATGTGCAGGGCTGGAGCCAGGCTCTGCTCAGGGGAGTCCAAGGACAGCACAAGGGGCACTGGGGGCAAGCTGGAGCAGAGGAGGTGCCAGGGGAACAGGAGGGGAAACTTTTTTTTCTGTGAGGGTGCCAGATTCCTGGAGCAGGCTGCCCAGAGAGCCTGTGGAGTCTCCTCTGGAGACTTTCCAAACCCTGCTGCATTCATTCCTGTGAGGCTTCCCCAAGTGCTCCTACTTTGGCAGGGGGATTGACCTCGATGATCGTTCGAGGTCCCTTCCAACCCCTAACATTCTGTGATTCTGCAGTTCTTTGGTACATTCCAGCATTCCCCAGCTCCCCTAGTCTTTTCCTTCTTCTTCTTTTTTTTTAAACCTGCTGATTACTTTTCTCCTAACCAACCCTACCAAAAGGCTTCCAGGTCTTAACTCTTCTGCTGCTTCTCTAACTGAAACCTGGATGATATCTGCTGCAATACTAATATATTAATTTTAAATAGCTTTGCTTGCTTTCCTCCAGTGTAAATACTATGCCAACACCCTAATTTGTGACTGAGATTACTAACATAATTTACATCTGTAGGTGTGTTCCCCCTCTTCTAACTGAGAGAGAGAACATGACAGAATGATTAGCGTTTTTAAAATGCTGTTCACAGAAATGAAAACCACTTAGCAGTAGAAAAGTTGTGTGAGAAGGAGGAGGTAATACTAAATGTCTTAAAAGCCCTGGTGAGACTGCATCTGGATTCCTGTGACCAGTTCTAGGCTCTTCAGTTCAAGTGAGACAGGAAAATACCAGAGAGGGTCCAAGGGAGGGCTATGAGGATGATTAAGGGACTGGAACATCTGTGTGATGAGCAAAGGCTGAGGGACCTGGGGCTGTGTAACTTGGAGAAGAGAAGGCTGAGAGGGCACTTGGTGCCGTGGTCTAGTAGTCATGAGGTCTTGGGTGACAGGTTGGACTTGATGATCTTTGAGGTCTTTTCCAACCTTTTGACTCTATGATTCTATGATTAACCAACATCCTAAAAAGTCCCTCCCCAGCTTTCTCGTTGGCCCCCTTCAGATACTGGAAGGCCGCAATAATCTTACACTTGGTTTTAAATTAAACCACTTCCTTTCACGGTAGCAGCAGGAAAACTCACCTAGATATTTTCATGAGGTGTTGGGAAATACCTTCTGTCTTCATTTGGAGGGAACCCTGCTTACACTTAACACCAGTCCAGGTCACAGAATCATAGAATCAACAAGGTTGAAAAAGACCTCAGAGATCACCACGGCCAACTGATTACTTAATACCTAACACCTTTCCAGTATCCCATTCTCCACCACTCCAGTCCCGTTCTCCCCATCACGAGCTCTGACAGAACAACACATTGATCAGTTCTGTGCATTTGGTAGCATGCTTTTGAAGAAAATCCCCCCACTGTGTTTGGGTTGAAAGCAGTCACACAGTTTTGAACATAACCTACCCATGTACAAAGCTGGACTTTTGGTAGCTAGTTCTTGCAGAGGTTTTTATTTTTTTCCTTTTTTTCTGTGTGTGTGTGTGCTTTTTAAAATTATTTTTCCTTTTTTATTTTTCCCCCCCTTTTTCCCCCTATATTCTCACTTCTTCAGATGGCCCCTTCAGAGCTGCTGGAGGGCGTTGTTGAGAAGTTGCTACCGTTGCTACAGTTGCTATTAATCACAGTCTGCCATGTTGTGACGCAGATTCTAATAACATCCCATTGAGCTGCCGTTGTATGCTGGAGGGTTACCAACAGCACTAGGCCTTTGATATTCATCTCACACCAGGATAAAGAAAATGTGGAGTTTAAAACAAAACAAAACAAAACAAAAAAACAAGCCCCAACAACCTGCAAATAGGCAAAGAACAGGAAAGAAAAGAAAAGGATGAAAACACAGCAAAATCAAAACCAGACACGCTCGCTGTGCGCTGCTTCGTTTACCATGGGAGCAGCAAAGCTATAAATCTCTGCTGTGTTGTTTGAAAATTGAACATGAGGCTGCTAAATTTATCATTCATTCTTTGTTGTTTCTGGGTAGTAGTAGTAGTAGTAGCTGCCTGACTTGGCTGACTTGGGTTTCTCTCCCCTTCTGGAGCACAATTTTTGTTGTCGTCGTCGTTTCAATACATTACCCAGGCAAATCGAAATGTTACTGGGTCGGAGAATATCGGAGGCTTTAAGGAAAGTGCTCATAAAGGGGAGGGAGGAACAAATTTGCTGCGTGTTATACATCATGCTTCCTTGGCAACTGATTCCCCTCACATTCATAATTACAGGAACATAATTTTTAAGAAGGAGCCCGGGCAGGGAGGGGGGAGGGAGAGGGAACACTTCCTTTGGTTTGCGCTGTTTAAAAAAGAAAAAGGGGGGGGAAAAAAAAAGAGGGGGAGCCTTGGAAAAAAGAGAATTTTAAACAAAGTTCACCCGTGTGCCCCGGAAAGATTAAACCTGGAGCCTGACAGAACTGCACAATCACCTTCTTTTGTTAGCACTTCTTGTCCATGGTGAACCGCAAAGAAAAAAAGGTGGAAAGCAAGCCTGCTACAGATGTGACTGTCTATGAATATTCATGAATGCCATTGCTCCTCCTTTTCTACTGGCATCCAAGCCATTCTGATCTCCCTCTCTTCCCCCCCCCCCCCTTCTCCCTTCCATTCCCTTTCCTTCCTGACTGAACAAGACTGCAGTTTCATTTTGGTAACAGCCTAGTACGATACAGTTATCAGTGGCCTCAGAAGCCTTTTATTTCCAGTTAGGAAAAAAAAGAAAAAGAGAGAGAGGAAAAAAAAAAAAAACAAAGGAAAAAGGGGAAAAAAATTGTAATTATCCACAGTTTTATGAATCCACCTCCCCTTAATGTTCATTATTTAAACCAGCAGCAATTACAAGTTCAAAGGGGTTTAGAGGGCCAGCAACCCGCATAATCACTGCCAAATTAAGCGGGACTCATTCGTCACAGAAGAGTACACTCTGAGCAGTGAATCATGCATGCAGTGACAGGCACTGATTTACATAAAGACGAAATCTGTGCCCTCTAGGGCTGAGCGTTACTTTATCTCAGTGGCCCTGTGATATATGCATTTTCTTTTGGTGTTAGGAAGGTTCAGAGACTGATGCCGTCTCGTACGCGATGTTTTATTCTCACTTGCATCACTGCGACTGCTGCTAACTCATGCATATGTGTGTGTTTAACAATAATGCAAACTTCAAGGCACTTGAGTTTTTAAAAGCAAAGTTTTGGATGGAAACCCATTCTCTGTCCTGTTACTTCTGAACCTCTAGAGTTCTTCTTCTTTATGTTTATTCCCCTTTCATTGATTTCTTTTTTCCATAATGAATGCACAGGTTGAGCACACTTAGCCCTGAAAAGGAATTAATTTGATTCTCCACCCCCTTGCCCCTCATTGCAGCAACCTAACATTCCTTTGAGATCATAGAATCAATAAGGTTGGAAAAAACCTCAGAGATCATCAAGTCCAACCTAATACCTAACACCTCCTTATGACTAAACCATGGCTTCGAGTGCCACATCCAAGCCTTTTTTGAACACCTCCAGGGATGGGGTCTCCATCAACTCCCTGGGCAGCACATTCCAGTAGCCAATCTCTCTTGCTGGGAAGAACTTTCTCCTCACCTCCAGCCTAAACTCCCCTGGCACAGCTTGAGACTGTGTCCTCTGGTTCTGATGCTGGTTGCCTGGGAGAAGAGACCAACCCTCACCTGGCTAAAAGTTAAAAGTTGTTAAAAGAGAAAATACATTATGCTACTACTTTAAAAATGAGAAATTCTTTATCATTTCCTTAACTTTTTATCAAAGAATGTAGAAAACAATGCAATGATCAACGATGGAGGCATGTGAGAATGCAAACTTGCTTTGTGTGAGCTCTGTGCTTGTGCTGTGGAGAACCAGGACATTTTAATACACAGAACTTAGCCTTCAGGAGCTTCTTTGGATGTTTCTGGCTTCCGTGTGCTGCCTTTAAATTTCCACGTGTGTGTTGTGGTCTTTCACAGAAAAGTGAATTGCTGAAATATTTTCAATTATGTTCCCACAAAAGAGTTGTCAGGAAAGAGTTTCAAAGCCTTTTTACCCAGCTCATTTCTCACTTGGAGCTCGCTCACCTTCATCAGCAGCTGAAGATGTCAAATTTTGTTGACCTGGCTTTTAAGAACTGCTGCAACAGGGCTCAGCATTTGTCAAAGTGCCAAAGCTTTTTGTGCTTCTTGTAAAGTGCAGGAGGGTGAAGTAGAATTGGGTTTGGCTGCTTTCAGAACATACCACATAGGCATGCATGGAATTGGGATGCTGGAGCTGCCTCACCCACATCCACATCACCTTGTTTTAAAAGTAAAGAGCTGACACTTGGGGCTGGTGGGCTGTAGGAAGGGCAGGATGGTGGAAGGGCAGGATGGTGGAAGGGCAGGATAGTGGGAATGCAGCATGGTGGAAGTGCAGGGAGAGGGAAGAGAGAACAATGAAAAGAAAATGACATTTGGAATTGAGATCTGTTTGCCAGATCTGTTTCATGTAACTGTGGAAGAGTTGCATTGGTCAAGCATGTATCAGTGTCACCTCAAACTGAGAAATCTAGGGTGCATAGAGGATGCAGCCTCAGGGAGGTGTGGTGATCTCTGAGCTTCTACCAAAATCCGTGTGAAACTTGGCCAGCCTTGATTGCAGCCCTGCAAAGAGCTGCACTGTACTGCAGCTGATAGAGTGAGCATATGAGAACACTTACTATGGCAAGCATCTTGTTTGCTTTCACTCCTTGCCTTGTGCATCAGGTTTCAGACTTAATTTATTTTGATTGCTCTGTTTTAACTAGGGATAGAGTCTGTTGGGAAAGGCTTGGGGGATATAGTTGCTTTAATGATCAAATCCTCTTTCTCTGTGGTCCAGCCTCTATGAAATCTTGATGCAGTGTAGAAGTAAACGTTCCTTTTATTGGACATGCTTCATATATTGTGGTGAAATTATATGCATCCACATAGGTTGTTAGGAAAAACTTAACAGGCCACTGATGTGCAGCGAGGGAGAGTTAATTGTGTAGATGCCCCAAGACTACCTCAGTGAGCAGAGCACACTGTAGTGGTCATATGAATCTGTCTTGAATAAAAATTACCAACCAGGTTTTTCAGCCAATAGCCTAAGGTAAAATCCTAGTGTTAATAAACATGTGCAGATGAATGAGAACTTTTCTGTCTTTATCATTTATTAATCCTGGTGCTGCAGATACAGGGGCAGACATCTAGGAATGAGTCAAAATTAAGCTGGCATATGTTTTGCCATACCTGATAAGCACATGTTGTGTTTATTAATGTGGAAGGATCGTGGTGTGGATGTGTTTATTAATGTGGAAGTATCAGAAGCGTTCCCAGCAGGAGGCATGGCTGACCCTCTTTTTGTCCCAGAGGAACAGGGCTTCGTTTACCTGCACTGTGCTGCCACCACCTTGTGTCATATTAGCCAGATGCTTTTCCTCTCCCTGCAAACCTCAGTTCTGTTCTCGAGCTGCATCTTCTAGTGCTGCCTCCCAGTCTAGCAAAGCATCCACATCCTCTGGCCCTGTGCACTGCATACAGGAAGGTTTGAAGGGAAGGCCTTCAGCTGGCACAAGTGCCATTGCTCCATTGAAATGCAGCATTTGCCAGTATGCAGAATAAACCAGGTTGGAAAAGACCTATGAGAGCGTCAAGTCCAACCTATCAAGCAACACCATCTCATCAACTAAACCATGGCACTGAGTGCTTCAACCAGTCTCTTTTTAAACACTTCCAGGGATGGTGACTCCACCACCTCCCTGGGCAGCACATTCCAATGGACAATCTCTCTGTGAAGAATTTCTTCCTCACCTCCAGCCTAAACCTCCCCTGGCACAGCTTGAGGCTGTGTCCTCTTGGTGCTGGTTGCCTGGGAGAAGAGACCAACCCCCACCTGGCTACAACCTCCCTTCAGGTAGTTGTAGAGAGCAATAAGGTCTCCCCTGAGCATCCTCTTCTCCAGGCTAGCAACCCCAGCTCCCTCAGCCTCTCCTCACAGGGCTGTGCCGTGGTAATGTGGCACATTTAACAGGTAGCCATAAGAGCACTGACTTTTTGTGCTGGCATGTCAGGACTAGGCCCCTACTGCTGTGCAGCACAGAAATTCATAACCTGTTATTTCCTGAATGCCATGAAAGGCACCTTTAAAGTGTTGATTTCCATCTTTACTGGATTTAACTCTGAAGGAATCAGTGTCTGAAGTGGTCAGACAGCAGCACTCTTTCCCCGGTGGCTTTGTACACAATCACAGATAACCCTAACAATAATTTCATGTGCTTGTAGAATCTGCTTCAAACTCAACCTCTAAAGAAAATGGGACCCATGTTGGAGGCTGCAACTGCATGATGAAGAGTTAGGATTATGGTCTGTAGAGATGCCTCAACTGGGCATATGCAAGTCAGACTATATCCAGAGCACAGGGGTGCTCCATTGATTTCTAGCTGAGCTTCTTAAGAGGCTGTTAGCAGTGGTAGATTTACAGCAGCTCTGAGTGTCCTCAAATTTATACTCTTTAGATTGAGGCTGTTGTAGCCTCTGACAGTTCCTGGAATCAGGGGACTGACAAAAGTGGCTTACAGTCACCACACTCATGCCTTGAGAATTATTTTTGGAACCAATGTTTCTGAAATGGAAACTCCTTTGATTTCTTCTGACACTGGTTGGTGCTTAGGTGACATTTCCAGAAACCAACCATGTGGGAAAAATTCAGGGGTTGGGTTTGGGGTTTTTTGCTTTATAGGCAACATCTAGATAGCAAGTTTGCTGATGACACCAAGCTGTGTGGTGCAGCAGACACTCTGGAGGGAAGGGAGGCCATCCAGAGGGATCTCGAAACCCTGCAGAGATGGGCTCATGACAGCCTCATGAGGTTCAGCAAGACCAAGTGCAAGGTCCTGCAGCTGGGACAGGACAATCCCAAGCACCAATATAGGCTGGGCAGGGACTGGCTGGAGAGCAGCCCTGAAGAAAAGGACCTGGGGGTGCTGGGGGAGGAGAAGCTCAACAGGAGCCAGCAGTGAGCGCTTGCAGCGCAGAGAGCCAAGCTGAGCCTGGGCTGCAGCGAGAGAAGCAGAGCCAGCAGGGCCAGGGAGGGGATTCTCCCCCTCTGCTCCACTCTTCTGAGACCTCACCTGGAGCACTGTGTTCAGTTCTAGAGCCTCTATTACAGGAGGGATCTGGAGGTGCTGGAAGGTGTCCAGAGAAGGGCCACGAGGATGAGCAGAGGGCTGGAGCTGCTCTGCTATGAGGACAGACTGAGGGAGTTGGGGCTGTGCAGTCTGGAGAAGACTGTGGAGAAGGAGACCTTCTTCCCCATGAGGGTGGTGAGAGCCTGGCACAGGTTGCCCAGGGAGGTGGTGGAAGCCTCCTGCCTGGAGGTGTTTGCAGCCAGGCTGGATGTAGCTGTGAGCAACCTGCTGTAGTGTGAAGTGTCCCTGCCCATGGCAGGGGGTTGGAACTGGATGACCCTTGAGGTCCCTTCCAACCCTGACAATTCTACGATTCAATGTCACCTAAAAAGAAAGAAGATAATATCTTCCCTCATGTTAATGTATCAGTGCTCTTTTGCAGCTATATGTTTTCCTTTTTCATGTGATTTACCCAACCTATCAGGGGTTTGGATTTTCTTTAGTCCATATCTGTACTAAATAAACTGAAATAATTTCCCAGCAAATAGCAAGCTTTGTGTCTTAACAGTAAAAGACTTCAAGGAATAATCAAAATAACTTTTGTGAGCATGAGTGGAAAAGTCCTTCTCTAAAGATCCCCCTCGACTTTCTTAAGCACTTAAAACCTTAGCAGAAAATAGTTTCTGGAGTTTCTTGGAAAAACAAGTAGATCCATGAATAAACTTTCTGGTGGACAGGAATACTACACAACATGGTTTTAAAATAATTATTATTCATTTTTTTTCTCTTGCTTTTAGTAGTGTTTCTAACCCCAAGGTTCAATACATAACATGCTGAGGCGAGTCATCATTCCTGTATCTGAGAATTCCTTTCTTTCCTCTCTATTGATTGCAAGCTGGCTAGATTTTGAGCTGTTGAATGCACACCAGGGAGAGGAGGTCCAGCAGTACTGTGACTTTACTCTGACAGATGACATCAGTACCCTTTCACTTGGTCTTCCAGACTCCTGACCTTACTTCTGGTTGCAAACCCCATTTCTGCAATCGAGTTTCTGCTGGGTTCATGACCCCACCTCAGAAATGCCATCAACTGAGTTTGGGCCATGACTCTCTGGTTGGGAGCCACTGTCCTACATCTTTGTACTTGACCCTGTTGGGGTATGAGTTCAGTTTAATTTGTTCTGTAAAGATTTTAAACAGAGAATCACAGAAAACATCCATTTGGAAGAAACCTCCAGGCTCACCCGGTCCAACCCTTGGCCCAGCACTGCAGGGTCATCACCAAACCATGTCCCTAAGCACCAGCTCCACACACTGCTTGAACACCTCCAGGGCTGGCGACTCCAGCACTGCCCTGGGCAGAACATTCCAGTGTTTGAGAACTTCCCTGTGAAGAAATATTTCCTAGCATCCAGCCTGAACCTCCCCTGCTGCAGCTTGGAACCATTTCCTCTGGGCCTGTCCCTTGCCACCAAGGAGCAGAGGCTGTCCCCTCCTCACCCCAACCTCCCTTCAGGGAGCTGTAGAGAGCAATGAGGTCTCCCCTCAGCCTCCTCTTTCTCAGGCTGCACAAGCCAGGTCTCAGATGCCCCTCTTAGGTAAAAGGCAACCCCTTTGCTTACCCACACGGTGCAAACCATTATTTCCAGGCAGATGGGGAAAAAAACCCTGACAATAAAATAATTCAACAATCAGAAAATGTTTTTTGGTGCTGTTGAGGAGATTGTTCCTTTTCCAGTCTTCTTTCTCTAGACTATTCCAAAATGAATTCACAGCTGTTCAGATGATAGATGTGAATATTTCTCTCTGTATGTAACTTAAATGACTGCTGTTCCCTTTAACTCCTTAGCAGTACCTCGGTGTGTGCTGTTAGAGAAGCTATATATCTGACAAAGGCAAGTCCCTAAATACAGTGTATTGAGAACAGATGTTAGCAGCTTGCCTCTGCACCTCGCTTCAATTATACCAAGGGAGAGAAACGTTAGGTCATAAAATCATTAAGATTTGTTGTGTAATGAGAGGTACTTTAAGGATGAGGTCTCCAGGCTAAGGATTTGACCAGGTGGGACTGGTCCAGGATCACAGGATGTTAGGGGTTGGAAGGGACCCCTGGAGGTCTTTCCAGTCCACCCCCCTTGCTGCAGGACCATAGAATCCAGCACAGGTCACACAGGAACACAATACAATACAATACAATACACCAGGTTGGAAGAGACCTTCAAGATCATCACGTCCAACCAAACCAACACCTAAAATACAATACAGTACCATACAGTACAATACAGTACAAAAGAGTACAATACAGTACAATACAGTACAATACAACCCACCTAAACAACTAAAAAAAACCCTAAACCCTGGCTGCAAAGGCTCCAGAGAAGGAGACTCCACAACCTCTCTGGGCAGCCTGCTCCAGTGCTCTGTGACCCTCACAGTGAAGAAGTTCCCCCTCATGTTGAGGTGGAACCTCCTGTGCTGTTGTTTCCATCCATAGCCCCTTGTCCTATCCCAGGGTACAAGTGAGCAGAGGCTGTATTTGTCCCTTCCTTCCTGACCCCCAGCCCTCAGATATTGATAGACATTGATCAGATTCCCTCTCAGTTTCTCTCCAGACTGAACAGCCCCAGGTCCCTCAGCCTCTCCTCACCAGTCCCCTAATCATCCTTGTAGCCCTCCCTTGGACTCTCTCAAGTGGATCCCTGCCCCTCTTGAGCTGAGGTGCGGAGAACTGGTTGCAATATTCCAGGTGGGGCCTCACCAGGGCAGAGTAGAGGGGGAGGAGAACCTCAGAGACAGTGTTAGGTAAGGTGTTGCTATCCTGATGAAACATCTGGGATACAGACCAAAACCCCCAGCTGCTCAATCAACATAGCAGCACTTTGCATGCATCATCAGCTGAGGGCTTTTCCTACACTGAAACATTCACTTTCTTTTGTTTCTAGCCTGTGTTAGAAGACAGCAAAGCAAAGTATCTGTGCAAATACTACCAAAATGTAAATGTAAAGGACTAAGGTTAGTGTATGAGCTGCAGGGATGGGAGGGAACCCCCCCAAACAAAAGGGCAGCACTTTGCACTGATCTGACGTTGTCAGATCTTTTGCTTTCACCACGATTGCTTCAGTTTACATTCCTCAGAGCAGTTTAAAAGTTGTTTAGCAATTCAGGAGTTTTCTACTTGCTTCCTAATGAGAAAGAACAAAATCAGACTTAAGGAACCTATGTGTGCAGCTGGCAGGGATTTGAAAATTGGTGTGTCCATTGCTTCCCAGGCTAAGCTTGACCTGATACACACATGTGTGATTCATTCATGGCGATGGAGAGTTTACTGATGTGACCCCTCATGCATATCTCATACAAATAAACCACATTGTGTGGGGTTCTGACAGGATTTATCCACTAAGGATTGATTCAAGTCCCAAAGAGCTGCCTTTGATAGCTGGAGCCTGTAAAGATAGTCAAAAGCTATTGGTATAGAGAGGTTAGGCTTGGATTTTGGCTGGGATTTGGGGTTTGGTTTGTTTTGATTTGGTTTGGTTTGGTTTAGTTTGGTTGGTTTGGTTTGATTTATTTTGGTTTGGTTTATTTTGTTTTGGTTTGATTTATTTTGGTTGGTTTATTTTGGTTTGGTTTAACAGAGAACTATTTTAGTAAAGTTGCCCTTGTAGACCGTCAGTGACGCCAAAGGACTGACACCAAGAGTCATCCAAAGGAAAGCAGTGCCTAAGCCTATCCATGGTGTATAGCATCTGACCTGCCTTGCAAGTTGCTCAGCTGGAGGGTTCTTCAGAGCTTTGGCTGAGACAGACAGCAAATGTGTCAGCAGGAGTGTGGGTAGGGAACGTGAGGCAAATGCTTGCGTGCAGGGCCCAGGGTTTTAAAAGAGCTCAGTGAAGGTGGTTAGCACTGTTGAGAAGTCATCCCTGGACACTGTGGATGGTTCTAAACCTGGCCATGGGAGAAGATTGGAAATTATTTCCACACAGGACACTCAGTGCAGCCACTGAGTGACAGGTTCACTGATTTGGCTGCAGCACCACTCCTATGAGGACAGACTGAGGGAGTTGGGGCTGCTCAGTCTGCAGAAGAGAAGGCTCCAAGGAGACCTAATTGTGGCTTTCCAGTACCTTAATGGGGCTACAAGAAAGCTGGGGAGGGACTTTTCAGGGACTTTTTAGGACTAGGGGGAATGGAGCAAAACTAGAAATGGGTAGATTCAGACTGGATGTTAGGAAGAAGCTCTTCCCCACGAGGTGGTGAGACACTCCTGTGCATGTAGATCCTGTGATTTTATTGCTGTCACTTGCACATTGGGTGCTAGGAAGAAGTTCTTCAGCATGAGGGTGGTGAGACACTGGAACAGGTTGCCCAGGGAGATGGTAGAAGCCTCATCCCTGGAGGTTTTGAAGGCCAGGCTGGATGTGGCTCTGAGCAACCTGATCTAGCATGAGGTGTCCCTGCCCATGGCAGGGGGGTTGAACTAGATGATCCTTGAGGTCCCTTCCAACCCTAACAATTCTATGATTCTATGATTTGATTCAAACTGAAGTCAGTGTAAGAGCAGAAATGCAGGAAGATACAGACATGCAGATAGGAGCTGACAAAAGGCTTTAGGAGTTTGGGGGGTTTTTGGACCCCACCTGAAAACATTGGCATGGGAAGTGACTGGAGAAGCTCTTTCTACTAGATGTCTGGATCAGCACTACATCAACATGTGTGGGAGACTTCTACAGAGGCTCTTTTGATTATGTATGTTTAGCAGAATTATTGCTGGCTTGAGGGGAGATTTATTTTGTGTGTGTGAGAGAATTAAAGATAAATATTCCTCTGGATGGAAGGAGGGAAGGAAAGCTGTTGGAGTGTTCAGTGGGATAGGTATTAGAGATGTAAAAGTCAAGATAGGAAGGTAGCACTGGAAGTATTTAGGTAACTTGCCTCGAAGTTTCTAAGTCATCAAATAAGAGAAGAACTATCAGTTGAGCTATTTCTATCTCAGTTGCACACCAGATGCAGTGGCAAGATAGCTCAAACTTTTATTTTTAAAGTGTTTTGTTAGGCTAGCAGATATTTCAGATATTGGATCACTGGAGGCAGTGGCCAAAATTAGGGATCTGCTGGGTCCAAACATTTAGAGAGTTGGGGCTTTAACAGCAGTATAGAGTTTAAAATATAATCCTTTGTGACAGAAATGATCCAAGTGCAGTTCTCTGAGGCCACTGAGAGACAAGCCAAATTCTGTCATGTTACTGTTGCACATTTAAAAACCAAATACAAGTTCAGATCTGCCTGATACAGAGTTATGATCTCATACAGAAACAATAGCTAGGCTCCAAGGACACTTCATAGGTTGCTAAGTGAAGGACTTTGAAGTTAGAGCATGCCAGATATTTCCTTCATTCTCAGTTTCACTCTCCATGGATTGTCTTTGTGGTGAATGAAGCCTGGACCCTTTGGCTGGTGGAGAGAGAGAATTCATTCATACATGCATTCATACAGTTCAAGACTGCACCATGAGATCTCTACACAATGGCTGTTTTCCCCAGGCAAAGAAAAGGCATTTCCCTAGACCAGTGATGTGCTTGCTGCTGATTTTTAAGCCTCCCACCAGCAGCACATTAAAAACAAACAAGTGAAAAAAGCAATCTTGTGAGCTTACCTAACTGCAGGAACAGGTTGTAGAATCACAGAATGGGTTGGGTTGGAAGGGACCTCCAAAGCCCATCCAGTCCACCTGCCCTGAAGTGAGCAGAGATATCCTTCACTAGGTCAGGTTATCCAGAGCCTTGTCCAGCCTGACCTTGAATAGCCCCAGGAACTGGGCTCCCTGAGCAACCTGCATGCTCCACCATCCTCACGGCAAAGAACTTGTTCCTAACATCCAATCTAAATCTGCTCTTCTCTAGTTTGAAGCCATTCTATCCCTGCAGGCTTTCACAAACAGTCCCTCTGCAGCCTTCTTGTAGCCCCCTTCAGGGGGCCAGTGCAGGCTGCTATCAGGTCTCCCTGGAGCCTTCTCTTCTCCAGGCTGAACATCCCCCAGCTCCCTTGGCCTGTCCTTGTAGCAGAGGTGTTACAGCCCCCTGATCATTTTTGTGGCCCTTCTCTGGACCTGCTCCATCAGGTCCATGTCCTTTCTGTGTTGATGTCCCAGAGCTGGACACTGTAGTTCAGGTAAGGTCTCATTAGAGCAGAGTAAAGTACCAGAGTCACTTTTCTCCATCTGCTGGCCACTCTTCTTTTGATGCCATTGACCTTCTGGGCTGCAAGTGCATTGTTGGCTCATGTCCAGCTTCTCACCCACTAGCACCCTCAAGTCCTTTTCTGCAGGGCTTCTCTCAATTTCATCACCCTCAGCCTGTACTGATATCTAGGATTGCCCTGACCTAGGTGCAGGACCTTACACGTCCTCTTACAATACAATACAATACAATACAATACAATACAATACAATGCACTAGGTTGGAAGAGACCTTCAAGATCATGCATCCAACCTATCAACCAATCCAACCCACCTAAACAACTAGACCATGGCACCAAGCACCCCATCAAGTCTCCTCCTGAGCACCTCCAATGATGGTGACTCCACCACTCAGCACTCAAATGAACATATTTCTGTGGTGATAACTCTCATTCTATTAGCAAAGCACAAAACAACTTGCCCCAGAAAGTAAGGACAAACATGATGACACCCTGCTGAGGTTGCAGGAAGTCTCTTAGATAAGTGACTTGCTGAGGACAGTACAGTTAGCATTGGTGATTTCACATCATCTAAGTGTTTTGCAGACTTTACAAAGGGAATGATATTAATTATAATAGAATGTTGTCCTTAATACCTGCTTGGTCAGATAAAGTGGAAGAATGACTGTTACATTGTGTCTGGAAAAAAAAGAATACATGTGTTCAAAGAAGGCTTGGATGTGGCACTTGGAGCCATGGTTTAGTTGTCAGGAGGTGTTAGGTGTTAGGTAATAGGTTGGACTGGATGATCTCTGAGGTCTTTTCCAACCTGGTTGATTCTATGGTTCTATGGTTGCAAAATCCCCCATCTGATTTCCTTAAGGCTCAATCCCTGTGTCTCTCACTAAATCCAGAAGATAGGAGAGTGCCTAGGAACTAAGAAAATCAAATCCCATATTGCTGAGTCTTTGTCTTCACATAGATTTGTACACCACTGAATGGAATGATGAAACTTCAAATAGTGAAAAATCATGACTGATCAGAGAAGGGCCACGAGGATGAGCAGAGGGCTGGAGCTGCTCTCCTATGAGGACAGACTGAGGGAGTTGGGGTTGTTCAGTCTGGAGAGGAGAAGGCTCTGAGGGGACCTTCTTGTGGCCTTACAGTATCTTAAGGCGGCTCCAAGAAAGCTGGGGAGGGACTTTTGAGGGTTTCAGGGAGCGATAGGACTGGGGGGGATGGAGCAAAACTAGAAATGGGTAGATTGAGATTGGATGTTAGGGAGAAGTTCTTCCCCAGGAGGGTGGTGAGAGCCTGGCACAGGCTGCCCAGGGAGGTGGTGGAAGCCTCCTGCCTGGAGGTGTTTGCAGCCAGGCTGGATGTGGCTGTGAGCAACCTGCTGCAGTGTGAGGTGTCCCTGCCCATGGCATGGGGGCTGGAACTGGCTGAGCCTTGAGGTCCCTTCCAACCCTAACAATTCTATGATTCTATAATTTGGGTGCCTGATTTTAGGCACTGTTAAGAGGAAACCTCATGCAGACTTTCTGCCACCAAATTGAAAAAGAATAACATTAATATTTTTTTCTGGACTGACAGATGAAGAGTTGAGGAAACTGAGCAATAGACTACAGTTGCTCTTCCCTTCCTACACTGTCATTCTCCTCCAAAATAAACAGCTTTTCTTACTTCCACTCTCTTCAGTTTTTTTGGTGGGTCCCAGGACTGTCTGTCCAGCAGCTTTTGGAAGCTCAAAGAGAAGTTTCCCCCTCAGCAGCATTTCTGCAGTTTCTCCTGTGGCAAATTAATTTTTGCTTTGTACCTCCCTCCACCTAACTGGTGTTTCTATCTTCAAAAAGATTTGCTTCTCAAAAGAACCAGTAAGTTCAGGAGGAGTGACTCCCTTTTTTTCTACTCTCCTACACCTAAAGAGAGTTCTAACAGCCTGAAATATGATTTTGAGCGTTATTCACCAGTGGTCTTGTGTAAACCAAGAGGCCAATGGAAACAAATCAGGTGATAAGAGATCCTGTAGGAAGTGTGGATTGATCTCCTGGGATAAGAGATCAATAGAAAATCTCATCAGGCTGGCGGTGCAGAGGTCTGCTGACTACACAGCCTTCCATTCTGCAGCCATCTGGAAGTTCACAGGCTCCATTAACTTCTGAGAGCAGATCATCAAAACAGGTGCATTGCACTGGCAAGAAATAACCTGAGCAGGAACTGAAAAATAGTGTGGGCAGCCCATGTGAATTACCTTATCCTCCAACCTTCAGCCCTATCAGAAATACCAGGTTCGGTCACGCTCTGATCTGTTAAGTTAGGCAAAATCTATGCAGAACAAACTTATTACCATGATTATGAAAGCCAGACACTCTGAAATAACCTGGAAATATCATTAGTTGTATAATGGCTGTGAGAGCAATGGGCAAAAATAATTTAAACAATTCCACTAGCTCAAAAGAGTAGTACATGAAGGCCATGAGTTATCCTCTGGTGAGACCTCACCTGCAGTACTGCATCCAGCTCTGGAGTTCTCAACACAAGAGGGACATGGACCTGATGGAGCAGGTCCAAGGGAGGGCCACAAAATTAATCAGGGGGCTGGAACACCTCTGCCACAGGGACAGGCTGAGGGAGCTGGGGGTGTTCAGCCTGCAGAAGAGAAGGCTCCAGGGAGACCTAATAGCAGCCTGCCAGTACCTGAAGGGGCTACAAGAAGGCTGCAGAGGGACTGTTTGCAAAAGCCTGCAGGGATAGGACGAGGAACAATGGCTTCAAACTAGAGAAGAGCAGATTTAGAATGGATGTTAGGAACAAGTTCTTTGCCATGAGGATGATGGAACACTGGAAGAGGTTTCCCAGGAAGATAGTTGAGGCCCAATTCCTGGGGCTATGCAAGGTCAGGCCGGACAAGGCTCTGAGCAACCTGATCTGGTTGAGGATGTCCCTACTGACTGCAGTGGGTTTGGACTGGATGAGCTTTGGAGGCCCCCTTCCAACCCAAACCTTTCTATGAGTCTAAGTCCTGAACTTCCAAACACTCCTCTGCAAAGCCTTGGTTTGGAAATAGCTGGAAAAGCTGAAGAGAGTAAATTGTACTCATTTAGACAAATGCATCACATGGGGAAATGAAATATTGAAGTAAATGCATGTTACAAATGTTACTGCTTGTACAGTTGTTGTATTTATCTATTTACATTTCAATAATTCAAATCCTGTCGCTTTTGCTTTTCACACAAGGAATTCTAACTTGGAAAAGGCTGGCTGCAGTTCTGTATCAGAATTCACAGCATCTCTAGAGAGTCCCATGAAAATCCAAATATGGGTAGGGGAGAGCAAGCTGAAGTCTGTTGGAGGGGGGAACAATATGACTTCATTGCCCTCTATCGCCGTTGTTTTCTCTTGGCTGCTTTGCAGGGGTGGCATCAACTGAACTTGGATGCCACAGAGAAGTTGCTATATAGGCTGCTGAGCTTTGCAGCTAGCAGACCTGCCAAGTCTTAAACACTGAGAAAGAGACATTTGTTTGACTTCTTTCAGTGTCCCATGTATTTTCAGAAAACAAGTCATGCACTTGCAGCTTTACTTTTTGGGTCCCACAAGTTTTGTTCTGCTTCGTGATCCCTTGTGCCAGACAGACCTAAGCAGCCTGATCTGTAATCTGTCAGTCAGCTATAGTCTGGGCCATGGGAAATCATGGAGTGGGAGAGAGAAAGTGCTGCACTGGGCTGCTCTTTAGAAGTGTAAATCCAGCAATCAAAAGGGCCCTGACAGAGACATATCTGAAACATGGACTCTCTGCCATTATGTGAGAGGATATGTGCCTCCCACACAACTCTTCCCTTTCTCTTGTTCTGCGGTGACCTGACATGTAAGGTCACATGCACTGAGGCCTTGGAAAGTTGAAAGGTCTACAGAGCCCCTCTACAGCTGGGAAGAGTATGCTGCTTATAGAAATATTGTGACCACAGGTATAGGATTCCTTCCTATGCTTTCCAAAACCACCAAAACCGACCTCAAGTACATGGAAACAGAAGCATAGAATTGTTAGGGTTGGAAGGGACCTCAAGGATCATCAGTTCCAACCCCCCTGCCATGAGCAGAGACATCTCACACTAGATCAGCTTGCTCACAGCCACATCCAGCCTGGCCTTAAAAACCTCCAACCTTCTGCAGCTAGAAGCATGTCCCAAGAGTTACCTGTGAGATTTCATTTATAGAATCAACTAGATTGGAAAAGACCTCAGAGATCACCCAGTCCAACCTATATTTCATTTGCTTGCAATCAGGGTAGCAGTTTCTTTTGCCATAGCCTAAGAAGGAAATAGTCTTTCTAGGCTGGGTTTCTGGGAGCTCTCATGGATGCTGCTATCCATCATCATTCTCCCCAGCACAGACAATAAGTAGAGGACATAGCACTGAAAATCACAGAAATAAATTATCCAGCAGCTAATGTGATCACCTCATTAGTATTTTTTTTCCCTGAGTTTTTCTTTATGTCCTTCATTCATGCCCTCTTTTGTGGTGTCCAATGAGTCTTCTGTGCTTAAAAATGAATGCTAGCAAAAGCAAAAGGCACAGAAACTGCCCAGCTGTGAAAAGTTAACACAGGTGGAATAGCCATGCAAAAAGACCTTGGAAATAAGGTTGCATTTGCACAGTTGCAAGGGTTAGAAAGACTTGTGAAGAGCAATGCTACAGATAGATAGAGATACATATATAGAGAGAGAGATGAAAGAGAGAGAAAGATAGAGATAGAGATGAGATAGAGATAGAGATAGAGATAGAGATAGAGATAGAGATAGAGATAGAGATAGAGATAGAGACAGAGATAGGGATAGGGATAGGGATAGAGATAGAGATAGAGATAGGGATAGGGATAGAGATAGAGATAGAGATAGAGATAGAGATAGAGTAGAGGTAGAGATAGAGATAGAGATAGAGATAGAGATAGAGATAGAGATAGAGATAGAGATAGAGATAGAGAGATAGAGATAGAGATAGAGATAGAGACAGAGACAGAGACAGAGATAGAGATAGAGATAGAGGTAGAGATAGAGGTAGAGATAGAGGTAGAGACGAGAGAGAGAGATAGAGATAGATAGATAGATAGATAGATATAGATATATATATATATAGAGAGAGAGAGAGAAAGAATGGAGACATAGAGATATATCATAGAATCATAGAATTGTCAGGGCTGGAAGGAACCTCAAGGATCATCCATTTTCAACTCCCATAGGCAGGGACACCTCACACTACAGCAGGTTGCTCAAAGCCACATCTAACCTGGCTGCAAAAACCTCCAGGGATGAGGCTTCCACCACCTCCCTGGGCAACCTGTGCCAGTCTCTCACCACCCTCATGGGGAAGAACTTCTTCCCAACATCCAATCTGAATATAGATGAATATAGATAGATATAGGTATAGATTAGATATATCTATTTAATTTTATTGTAGTGCAATATTGAGTCTGGTTAATAGAGACCCTTTACTGAATTTTCCACACCTCTTCCTTTAGGCATCACATTGGAGACAGCATTGCAAGGGTCTCTTCTCTCTTGTGAAAACATAAGAGATGGTGGAAATACCACAGTACCTAACATGTTTGAACTATTTGAACTATATTTCCTGGAATACTTGAGCTATGCTTCCCAGACATACTGGAGAGTTCAGTGAAGGGCCACAAAGGTGATTAAGGGGCTGGAGCATCTTGTGTACAAGGAAAGGATGAGAGAGCTAAGACAGATTAGCCTGGGATGAAAAGTCTCGGAGGGAATCACATCAATGCCTATGAATACCTGGAGGGACAGTGCAAAAAGGGCAGAGTCATGCTCTTCTCAGTGGTGCCCAGTGGCAGGACAAGAGGCAAAGAGCATGAACTGAAACACAGGAGGTGCCAAATCACTCTGTGTGGGTGGGTGGCTGACACAGGTCCTCCAGCGAGGTTTTGGAGTCCTCATCCTTGGAGATACTGGAAAGTTATCTGGACATGGTTTTGGGCAACACTGGAGGTGTTTAGGAAGAGCCTGGATGAGGCACTTGGTGCCATGGTTTAGTTGATTAGATGGTGTTGGGTGATGGGTTGGACTTGAAGATCTTGAAGGTCTTTTCCAGCCTGGTCAATTCTATTCTAATTCTATTCTAACAAGCCTGAGTGGTCCTGCTTGAGCAGGGTAGCTGGACCAGATGACTTCTCTGTGTCTCTTTCAGCCTCTATCATTCTGTAATTTGTGAATTCTAATTCTTCTTTTCTTCCCTTATGACTTCATTTCATTTGCTGTTTTCTTGTTTGCTTTGCTTTAGTTTGTGGGGAGTGAGGAGAGTTGGTGTTAGGTTGAGGTTTGTTTTTTTCTTTAAACAATGTGCTAGAAGTAGTAGATTTTATCTCAGAAAAGGAGTCCCAGAGCTCTTTTTAGAGCTCCTTTTAATACCTAACTGTTGCATGTTCTGCAGGCTTAGAAGAGCCCAACAGATTGTTCAGGAAGGTGCACCTTAGCATGTTGCTTTCAAGAAGCCAGGAGGTCTGCCTCCCCTCACAGCTATATGAGCTAAGCTGTAAATGCCAAAGCAACACATGGTATTGGGAATCCCTTGTCAGCAGTAGTCCAGGTATTCAAGGGCATTATAGTGAATGCAGAGGTACTGGGAAAAGTGGGAATTTTGGATAGCAGTTACCCCAAAATCTGCTCTTTTGGTGGCAGCTGAAGAGAAGCATTGAGGAGGCAGTTGTAAAGAAAGGCAGGAAAGGATGCTGGCTACATTTTTGAAAGGCCTGACTACTGCTGAGCCTCTACCTTGCAGCTTTCTGAAAAGGCAGAGGTACAGCTTTGGGTAAGATAAAATCTCCTGTCTTGAATAATCACCCAGTCCAGAGATGAGGAGGTTGAAGACTAAGATGTCACGGGTGTGGATATATTGTGTGCAAAAGTCTGTGCTGTTGGGCATCAAGAGCTAAGGGGAGTATGGTATGTTCTTCTCTACAGCTTGCATCTCAAATGAACCTAAATGTTAGGGGCAAACCAGCAAAGATTGATAGAACCAATTAGTGCCAGATGAGCTTTACCTCGCTCAAGTCGTACAGCACACAGGACAATCCATCAGGGTTAAGTCCCATCCAGGCCTATTTTAAAGTTCTAGATTTTTCCATCCAGGCATTTCCTCGCTTTGCTCACACACAGACTCCCAAAGAATTTATCCTGAGGGGCTTTTTTTCCTACTTGCATTGCAGTTACAAGGCATTAGTTCATGCACTGCTGGTATGTCAAAATGTGTAGCTGATAACTTGGTTACATCATTAGTTATTCCTACCTCAGGTGGAAAAAAAAAAAAAAAAAGAAAAAGAAAAGATAGCTGTCTTAAAGTGCTGCTTAATGTGCATGTTCTGCAGATTCTCACCCAGGGACCTGTGGTTACCTCAGCCTGATGATTGCTCTGCATTCTTCCGCTGTAGACACCGAGAGCTGTTGAAAATAATTGAGACGCTTGTCAACAGAGCGGGAGGCTGGACTTCATCAAAACTGTTTTAGTCTCTGGGACTGATGACCTTTGGATGGAGTTTGTTTTAGTCAGGAATTAAGTGTCCAGCCCTGTATAGTGTGAAGCGCCTCCTCTGAGCTGCCAAGGATCCCTATTTTTTCTGGTGGCAGCGCTGGTGCTAAGCATCTCCGGCAAGGCGCTGTGCGCTTTGCAGAACAGGGCTTCAAACTGCTGTGGAAAGCAGAAGCAAAAGGGTCACTTCTGGTTTGGTTCTGTTGGTTTGGTTTGGCTTGTTTTCACAGAATCATAGAATCAATAAGGTTGGAAAAGACCTCAGAGATCATCAGTTCCAATCTAGTACCTAACACCTCAGGACTAACTAAACCATGGTTTGGTTTGGTTTGGTTTTGGTTTTGGTTTGGTTTGGTTTTCATACAATCAATAAGATTGGAAAAGACCTCAGAGATCATCAGTTCCAACATAGTACCTAACACCTCAGGACTAACTAAACCATGGTTTGGTATGGTTTGGTTGGTTTTGGTTTGGTTTGGTTTTCATACAATCAATAAGATTGGAAAAGACCTCAGAGATTATCAAGTCCAACCTAGTACCTAACACCTCATGACTAACTAAACCATGTTGTGGTTTGGTTTCATTTGGTTTTCATAGAATCATAGAATCAATAAGGTTGGAAAAGATCATCAAGTCCAACCTCGTACCGAACACCTCATGACTAACTAAACCATGCTTTGGTTTGGTTTTGATTTTGTTTTGATTTTGCTTTGTTATTTAAAGAATTAATTTAGATTAGAAACACAGAATTATTATGAGCAATCCTCTATCCATGCAGAGTGCAAGCTATAAGGCAAACTCATTTAGCAGACCCCAAACAACATCACTTCATTAGCTGGAGCTGGGCTGTAAAGGGCAGCTGCTTAAATGCAGCATAAAGGCTTCCATATCATTTGGCAGGAACGAAATTCCCAAGCAAGAGTGCAATTCCCTGATTGTCCTCTGCTATTGGTATTAGAATTATAATAATGATCTTAATGCATAAGGAAAAATGTAAAGCTTTTTGAGTCGTTGTATGTTTCCAATTCTCTTTTTCCCCTTTCTTTCTCTTTAATGGCTGTAAACTGAGCCAACTGATGAACAGCCTCCAGGGAGGAGACAGGGCTCACCCTTGTTTCCTGTTCAGCCTTACTCCAGCAAAAAGCTAATGAAAGGGGGAAAAAAAAGAAAGAAAACCAAACCCCAAACCAAAAACTTAATGGCCTTGCAACCTAGGTAAAAGGTTTAGGAGAGTTCACAGGTCAATTGATTTCTAATCTTAGTCTATATTTCAATCAAAAACCCCCCAACCCAGCCCAAGCCAAAATCACCCTGGGTGTTTTCGTTACCCTTGAAAAATCAGTGTGAAACCACTCAGAGCCAAGGGACAGTGGATTCATCACAGAATCACAACACCATTCAGGTTGGAAAAGACCCTCAGGATCACCAAGTCCAACCCAGAACCCTACTCTACAAGGATCACTCCTAAACCAGAGCCCCAAGCACCACAGCCAAACCACCTTGAAAAGCATCCAGGCTTGGGGACTCCATCACCTCCCCAGGCAGCACATTACAATCCCTGACCATGCTTGCTGGGAAATAATTTTTCCTATTGTCCAGTCTAAACTTATTCAGTCATAGCTTGAGGCCATTCCCTCTTGTTCTGTCCCTAATTACCTGGAAGAAGAGACCAACAGCAGCCTCTCCACAACCTCCTTTCAGGTAGTTGTAGAGAGCAATGAGGTCTCCCCTCAGGCTCCTCTTTTCCAGACTAACCACCCCCAGCTCCTTCAGTCGCTCTTCATCAGATTCATTCTCCAGGCTCTAAAGAGGGAGCTCTAAACAACTGGAAAAATTCTTCTGTTTAGCCCATGGCAGGGGGGTTGGAACTGGGTGATCCTTGAGGTCCCTTCCAACCCTAACAATTCTATGATTCTATGATTCTGTGATGCTGTGAGGATGCATGGTGATGAATCAGTGCATACATCACACAAATACACATTTCCAGGTGGCAATGTTTAATTAACATGTCCGCAAGCACAAGCAGCAAACCTGCCCTGGATATCTTACCAAGCAATTCACCGAGGGTTTCACTGTGGCCATTTCTTTGCTGCACTGTCTCGGTGCGGAGAGGGGAGAGATATTAGCTGCATGGCTGTGGAGCAATGAGATTTCTGTAAGTTGTGATCTGCTGGCATGTAATAACTCGATCTGCTTCATGCAGACAAAAATATATTAAAAGTATGGACGAGTGAAGTTTGTGCCCCAGGGAGAAGGCAAGATAATGCATTGAAATTGTTCAGAGGTAGTTAGATGCCTAATGGTCTAATATGTGAGCTATGTGAGGTCTGGGGTCTGGTTCTCATAAATTCTGGCTAGACTGATCCTGTAATTTCAAGCAAAGGATAAAAGCGTTAACCAGAGTCATCAGTGTTCAAGGTCCATGATGCTGGAGATTATTCATATAAAGATTCAAGAAAAACACTAAAAGGGAAGCTCTGGAGCATATGTGTTTGCATGTGACAATCTACATATCAAAATAGGTGCTTTGTGTGTGTCTCTGTGTGTGGAGAAATATGCACACAGCAAATTGGAATGGAATGGAATGGAATGGAATGGAATGGAATGGAATGGAATGGAATGGAATGGAATGGAATAGAATAGAATAGAATAGAATAGAATAGAATAGAATAGAATAGAATAGAATAGAATAGAATAGACCAGGTTGGAAAAGACCTTCAAGATCATAGAGTCATAGAATCATAGAATCAACCAGGCTGGAAAAGACCTCAGAGATCATCAAGTCCAACCTTTCATCCAACACCACCTAATCAACTAAACCATGCAACCAAGCAACCTATCAAGTCTCCTCCTATGTATGCATTAGCATGGGTACAGGTACACAGAACGCTTGCTAGCAACTGAATAGTCCAAATAAGGGCTTTTGACTGTGTGGGGTTTGAAAAAATCTGCTTAGCAATGTAATCTGTGGAATGACAAAATGCTAGACCTCAATTTTCCTGCCACAACTTTATCATATCCATTTTATAGCAACAGTATTGCTACCCTTGGCAAAGAATTGCAGAATCACAGACTGGTCTGGGTTGGAAGGGACCTCCAAAGATCATAGAGTCCAAAGCCCTCTGCAGTCAGCAGGGACATCCTCCACTAGATCTGAGCATGTTCAAGAGCTGAGGTCACTTCAGTGACTGAAGAGTTGTCACTGGAATTGTGTATTATGATTCTTGATGAGTCTGTGGAAGGATCATAGCAGTACCTTAGTTCAAACCAGTACCCCCAACACCTCTTGATGTCACATCAGGTAGACTTCCAGAGGCCAGAAACTGACTAGTAATGTTTTCTGTCACATTGGTTTGTGCAAAAGGCAATCAGAGAGGACAGAGCACTGCACATGTGAGGATGAGCAGAGGGCTGGAGATCTTCTGCTTTGAGGACAGACTGAGAGAGTTGGGGTAGTTCAGTCTAGAGAAGAGAAGGCTCCAAGGAGACCTTATTGTGGCCTTACAGTATCTGAAGGGGGCTACAGGAATGCTGGGGAGGGACTTTTGAGGGTGTCAGGGAGTGATAGGACTGGGGGGGAATGGAGCAGAACTAGAAATGGGTAGATTCAGATTGGATGTTAGGAAGAAGTTGTTCCCCATGAGGGTGGTGAGAGACTGGCACAGGCTGCCCAGGCAGGTGGTGGAAGCCTCATCCCTGGAGGTGTTTGCAGCCAGGCTGGATGTGGCTGTGAGCAACCTGCTGTAGTGTGAAGTGTCCCTGGTCATGGCAAGGGGGTTGGAACTGGCTGATCCTTGAGGTCCCTTCCAACCCTATCAATTCTCTGATTCTATGATTATTAAAGACTATTAAATTTGCTGTCTTAGAAACTCTGCAGCTGCAGAACTGAAGCAAAATGGCAAGACCCAAATCATAAAAGTTATGCCTAAGGCACAGCTTGCATAACCCAGTATAGGTAATTCAAATATCTTGGACTCTACATGGATTTAATTTAACCTTATTGTTTCCTTAATCAGTATTTACTTTTCCTGTGGCTTCTGGTATCATAAAATGTAGTCTTCTCTGGCTGTAAGGTGATCACCTGGACACTGCCATGGGCTTCTCTAAACATTTGAATGAGAATGGGAAGAATCACCTCTAAGAATCAGCTCTCATCAGCCCTATGAGCTCTGACCACTTTCTTCTGGACTCCAGAGAGTTAGGTGCCGTGATGGAAAAGATTGTTAGGCAGGAGAGGGATTCTTATCTGTTTCTTGATAATGTGTTCTTCTTCTCTTTCTTCCAAGTACATCCTGATTTAAGACCTCTGAGTGTTTGTCTTTCTGAGCATGCCTGACTTGCAAATGTTTTTCTGTATCTGAGCAGAATATTCTTTTGCCTCGAAACATGCATTTTAAATTTAAACAGAGGATAAGCCACGAAAGCAAATCAACAAAGCAAGTTGCTACAATAACTTAGAATTATCTTTTTTTCCCTTTGCCTGTGATATCTCCCTGTTTGCTCCTTTCCTGTTCTGCAATGAGGTGTTCCCTTGATAAAACTTACATAACGCCCTCCATCTTCTGTGACGCCAGAGGTCGATCTGCATAGCGCGAGACCTTCTTTGATGCACAAAAGACTGAGGGGGAGTTGAAAGGGGCTGGGGGCTGAGTGCCCCTCAGAATGTAATTGGGAGCATTCAGAGCTCATGATCCACTGCTGCAGCGTTCTCACCTTTGTGCCAGATGTTCAGAGGACAGTATTGAGCCCATGGGTCTGGTGAGGAGGGAGCTGGAGCTGTTCTGATTCTGTGTGACTCCTTTCTCTATTTTGGACAGAAATTCTCCTGTGCAACTCCTTTCTCCATTTCTGTAGAGAAAAATGTCTTGAGCCTCCTTGAGTGTTAGCCTAGTTGAAGCCCTGTCTCTCTTTCTGAAAGGAGCACATTCCTACCTGTAGCTTTCCAGATAACATTTCCACCTGAGTTTCCAAATGACTATTTTGGAAATTACAGATTTTTTGGTTTTTTTTTATCAATAACTCACCCATGTCTCTTCAGCTGACTCACTTGGGTGATTGTTCTGACAATGACAGAGCTAATCCAGCAGGTTTAGAAGGCAGAACTACTCAAAACCTCATCTAATTTGGCCTGGATCGGGAAGAGTGTGGCCAGCAGGAGCAGGGAAGTCATTCTGCCCTGTGCTCAGCACTGGTTAGGCCACACCTTGAGTCCTGTGTCCAGTTCTGGGCCCCTAAATTCAGGTGAGATGTTGAGATGCTGGAAGGTGTCCAGAGAAGGGCAATGAGGCTGGGGAGGGGTCTGGAGAACAGACCTGTGAGGAGAGGCTGAGGGAGCTGGGGTTGCTTACCCTGGAGAAAAGGAGGTTCAGGGAAGACCTCATTGCTGCCTACAACAACCTGAAGGAAGACTGTAGCCAGGTGGGGGTTGGTCTCTCCTCCCAGGCAGCCAGCATCAGAACAAGAAGACACAATCTCAAGCTGTGCCAGGGGAAGTTCATGCTGGATGTGAGGAAGAGATTCTTTCCAGAAAGAGAGATTGGCCATTGGGATGTGCTGCCCAGGGAGGTGGTGGAGTCACCATCACTGGAAATGTTTAGAAAGAGCCTGAATGTGGCACTTGGTGCCATGGTTTAGTTGAGTAGATGGTGTTGGGGGATAGGTTGGACTGGATGATCTCTGAGGTCTTTTCCAACCTGGTTAATTCAGTATTTTGTATTCTGTAATTTTGAGCCCTCAAGTCAAACTCTCATTTGGACATGGGGAGGTCACAAACACATGAAAACCCATGCAGTTACATCTGACTGCTTGACCCGTGGAAACAAATCAGTCAGGATGGCACCAACTGAAAATCAGAGGGCAGCTTAATGCCTCTTGGATAAACTGTCCCTTGAAATGTTAGTAGTAAGTTTTATAGGGCAATTGCAAACTATCTAGAGCTGCTTTACAGTAATTAAATGAGTTATTAGGTGGAAAATTGGCAGACTAATGAGTAATTTGAGATGCTTAAAAACTCAGCGTGCATTGGCAGGATTAGGGAAGGTTTAGGCTTTTTAGAAGATGTTGTAAAAGCTCACTCACTCACTCGAGCCCCAGCTCAAAGAGGCTTGAGAACATCAACACATCTTTCCTGTGTGCCCTTTGAAAACCTGTTGGCTTCCCCAAATGGGAGATGAAATGTAGGTGCTAAGTATGAGATAACAAACACAGAGCCCCATGCCATTGCCAGGATCAGAGGTATTTGTGTGTTGTCCTCTTTCTGACTGCCTAATTTACTCTGAGGAAAGCAGAGACTGTAGTGCAGAGTAGAAGGGGTATCAGGATTCCTTTAGGGTTCAGTGTTTCACCTCCTCCAGGGACTGGATCAGACGGGCAGCGCACAGGGACAGCGTGACCTGCGAACACTCACGAACCAAAACACAGCTGGCAGGTCTAATTTTAGGTTCTTCAGCCTTGATCATGTCTCTTTAATGTATTGAGTGGAAAAAAAGAAAGGCATTTAAAGTACAGGAAACATCACAAAAGTCCAGTTCCAAATTCTTCTTTAAATAGAGCCTCTACACTGATGTGTTTTTCCTAGACTCTGGTTTTGTTTAAATTTTGTGTAATTTCCATTTTTTTTTTCTCTTTTCAAATGTGTGTGAAATTTGCCAGCCCTGGGAACAGGAGTCCCCTGTCACCAGAAAGGTTACTGCCACCAGAAATGGCAATTTGCATGTCCTTGCTGGATGTTCCAGAGCCCTGACCTAAAGGGACCACCTTTAAACGCGAGGACGTGGTTTTAGTTTCCACACCTCATTCAGAGCCTGGCCTTAGATAAATGGAGAAACAATAGCATTTATTTTTATTTTCCACTGAATCTAATGGGAGGAAAATGGGGCCCCAAGACCTTGACTTTTCCTGGTATCATTTTGTATGGCTTTTTGAGGTATTTTCCCAAGGTGTTCAAAAGCTGGAGATTTCCTTGCAGACACGCAGTGGAGATGGTGCAGGAATTACCAAACCTCACTCACAGAAGCAACATTTTGTTGCTTCTCCTATAGGATTCATTATTCAAACCATTTTCTACAGCAGACAGCTTTTTTTATCCCCCAAGTGTGACAAAGATTATGTCTCTAAGCAAAAAGGTTTCATATTTCAGTGGGTTCCTGTGTTAAAGACATGCATGCAGACACTCAGCTAAAAAAGCTAACTCAGTCTTGTGCCAGGATCTGATACTGGTTTGGTATTTTTTAATTGCCAAAACTGTATAAAAAAAATCTTTACAAAAGCTCTCTTGAAAAAAAAAAGAAATTTCTGGTGGAATTATTGTTCACTTTGGGGTGATTTTTCTTCTTTAGTTTTCTCTGTTTCATGAAGTTTGAGACATCTGCTTGGTGGGGTTTGTTTGGTTTTAATCTCTTCTTTAAGCGTCTTCTCCTCCTGGTTTATGCTTCTTTCATTTCTCTGGAACTCACCAAAATGTAAGAGCATGGAAAGCAGAGCATTCAGAGGGAACAAACTAACCCTACAGCTTTGATCCCATCTTGTAAGCACACCAGCTCTGGAGAGAAAGAAAACCTAACCAGCCACTTTGCTCTCAGCTTGTCTACCACTAGGTCAGGAACTTGAGAACCCTTTGCTGGGCATTACTGCATTGCCCTGTCCTGCTTACAACCCACGAGCTGGTGGGCAAATGCTTCAGTTCTGCCAAACCAAGCTGAACAGATTCTTGCCTTCAGTCAGATGCCACCCAGCCTTCCAGGAAGGAAATCAGAAAGACTTTCACCAAATCTGTGTTATAAGCTCAACCCAAACCCCCCCAAAATGAGAGAGGATTAAATGCTATGTGACATTACTTATGTGTCTGGCCAGCTCAATCCACCCAAATTACAACTCAGGACATGTTTTCCTTGATGTTTTCAGATCAATTAGGCCATTTTATGTCGTGGACCTGATGGAACAGGTCAAGAGGAGGGCCACAAAATGATCAGAGAACTGGAACACTGCTGCTACAAGCACAGGCTGGGGTGTTCAGCTTGGAGAAGAGAAGGCTCTGATGAGACCTAAGAGCAGCCCTCCAGTACCTGAAGCTGCAGAGGGGCTGTTTTCAAAGGCCTGCAGTGACAGGATGAAGGGCAATGGTTTGAAAGGAGAGGAGAGGAGATTTAGATTGGATGTTAGGAACAAGTTCTTTGCCATGTTGGTGGTGGAACATTGGAACAGGTTGCCAGAGAAGTAGCTGAGTCCCCATCCCTGAAGATACTAGAACTGTGGCTTGACAGGGCTCTTGGCAGCCTGATGCAGTGGAGGATGTCCCTGCTTATTGCAGGGGGATTGGACTAGATGACCTTTGGAAATTACTCCCAAGCCAAAGCATTCTGTGAGTCTATGATTCTATGGCAATCTTTGAGCACTTGTTGGCTTATAAAGGTAGAATACAGAGAGGCCAGACACTTTGCAGGCTTGTGGAGCAGGTAGATGGAGAAAACTCAGCTTTCAAACTCTTCAAGTAGTCATGGACTACAGAATGGGAATGTTGTAATTTTGCAAAATGCATTTGTATTGTTCTTTAGGTCTTCATTGCCTCTCCCTCAGAAGAAAACCCTGGGTTGGGCACAGTCCTAAGGTCAGGCTGAAGGAATGGGTCTTCAGTTACTGGTGCTTAGTGATCTATGAAATGCAGTCCAATGGAAACAATACCTCTGAGACAAAGTATTGTGTTAACCTTTTAAAGTAACAATACTTTTCTTACATGCAGAAAAATTTCCAGTGGTCAAGAAGTATCCTAAATGCTTTGACTGCTTAATTGGCATTTGCTCTGCCTTGTAAAGCCAGGCTTCTGTTAGAGATCCTGGGGTACTAAACTCTTGTTTGGAGTCAGCCTTAGTGAGCAGCTGATCAAAAAGCAGGAAAAGTAAATAAAAACCCCTGTATGTTCACAAAAAAATTGCACCATGTTAATCAAACAAGCTACATTTTTCAAGCAGCTTAGAGGTATTACAAAGTTATACACAGCAGGAAAATACTTGATCCAATTACAAGGCTCTACAAGTGTCTAACACACTGCATATTTGCATTGCATATTTAGTGTGCTCTATTTTAAAGTAATTGTCTTAAAAGAGAAAGCCAATATCCATAGAAACTGCCAGTCTTGGGATTTAAAGCATTTATCATAGAATCATAGCTGGGAAGGGAGCTCAGAGCTCATCTACTCCAACCGCCCCACCATGGGCAGGGACACCTCTCAACTGGACTCAGATGCTCAAGGCCTCATCCAGCCTGGCCTTGAACACCCCCAGGAAGGAGGCAGCCACAGCCTCCCTGGGCAACCTATTCCAGAGTGTCACCACCCTTCTACTTAAGAATTTCTTCCTAAGATCCAGTCTGAAGCTACTCTCTTTTTAGATGGTGTTGGGTGATAGATTGAACTTGATGATCTCGAAGGTCTTTTCCAACCTGGTCTATTCTATTCTATTCTATTCTATTCTATTCTATTCTATTCTATTCTATTCTATTCTATTCTATTCTATTCCATTCCATTCCATTCCATTCCATTCCATTTTTCTATTCTATTCTATTCTATTCTATTCTATTCTATTCTATTCTATTCTATTCTATTCTATTCTATTCTATCCTATTCTATTCTATCCTATTCTATTCTATTCTATTCTATTCTATTCTATTCTATTCTATTCTATTCTCCTTCAGACTGAAACCATTCCTCCTTGTCCTATTGCTTGACACCATGGTGAAAATTCCCTCTGCAGCCTTCTTGTAGGATTCCCTTCCCTGGGCTGCCTATTCCATAGTACAATGTGCACCAATAAGTGCAGAACAGCAGCATAGCTTCAGTCTCAGTGTTCAGTTCAGGACCTTTAATAGGCAGTTAAAATCTCTAACTAAACAAACAAAAACCAAGCAAACAACCCCCCCAAAAAAAACAAACCAAACCAAACCAAACAACTCCCCCATATCACAGCAAAATACATCAGGGGGAGGAAAAAAAAGGGGGGTTGGGGGGGAAAGCAGCAGCATGGTGCACATTATTTAACAGTGTTAAATAATTCTGGAGACCTTTTCTTTGAACAGCTTTAGTGCTCTCATTTGGAAAGGGGGGGTGGGGTGGGATTTGAAATTTGGCAGGTGAATGTTAGGAGTGTGCTTTTGCTTCCCTTATAAAAATGTAACAAATTTGGCCAAGCTTTTAAGGCTTAGCAAAAAATCACAGTTCACAGATGCTTATTGAAGGCTTCCTGGGTTTTAATTGCTAAACCTCCAGAAATTCTGTATTAAATAGCCCTAATCACAAATCCTGCACCACCCAGCGCTGTAGAGGGACTGTGCAGACTAGTGCAAGGCTGCTTCAAAGTGCCTGATCTGTCACAGACGGGAATCAAACAACAAACTCTTGTCTCGTGTCTGCTACTCCTCCTGATACCCAGGGCTGTGGTGGAGGAAGCTGCCAGAGCAAAAGGCAGAGGGGACCAGAGGTGACCAAGAGAGAAAGCTGTAGTTTGTGCCATGCCTGTTGAGATGCCCCGGAGCAAAGGAGGAGCTAATGAGAGCCTGGCTAAGGAGGCTGCCAGTACACTGGGAATTAAGGAGATTCCAACTGTAAATGAAAGGAGCTGGAGCACTGGGAGAATCTAAGAATGAATTGGGCTAGGAATGGGCTGGAAGGAGGCAGCTCCTGGGATTGAAGCATGATGGCGGCCATGAGGATAAAAAAGAAATATTGGGACCAGTGAGGTGGATGATGGAGTTGGATGAAGAGCTGGAATCTGATTCTTTAGTTGATGTTTCACTACAAAACAAGAGCCTCACATTGCTCCATTCTTTTGATGTCTTTTTTTAAGGACAAATGTTGGAGGTGAGCATTAACAGGAAAATGGTAGCTGGCTTCATGTTACTCCCCTGTGGTCCTCCCTGCCACATACATATGGGATGCAGAGGGTATGGAGAACACGGAATTCAGAGGGTATGGGTGACGTAGGACACAGAGGATATGGTTGACATGGGATGCAGAGGTTATGGGTGACACAGCATGCAGAGTGACAACACCCAGTGTTCATTCCCTGGCCTAGGGAGGTCCCCAGCAATGGAGAAGGACTTATTTCAGAGGAAGTCCTGCTCCAACCTGGAGCAAGGCAATGCTCCCTGGTTCTGTGGGGGGTGCTGCAGGTGCCAGCATGTACAGGCTGGAGCATGTTCAGTACAGATGGAGTCTTTGAAGAATTTAGCTGACAAACTCTTAAATGTCTTTACTGAACTAGTGCTAATTGAAAAAAAAAAAATTCAAAGGTTTATAGCTTGGCCAAATGTGGGTGGATTTTCAAAGAGATGGCAAAAGGCACATCCCTCAGAGCAGGGCCATCCCTTCTCCAAATGTTATGCTTCTGTTCCCAAGCACGCTCTCCTCAATTAAATATAGCGAGAAGCAGCATACCACTATTCCACCTCCCCCCCCCCTTCATTTCATTTGCAGAAATGGCTGAATCATTTTTGCTAAAAAACTTTCCAAAATAATTGAGGCTGAGGCAAACATTCTGCAGACTGCATACAGTTTGGAAAGTGGAGTGGGAAATGCTGTCTTAGGAGAGGAGTACCTGTTCCGCCTATAATAAAGCAAAGGGCCAAATTTTAGGAATCCTTTCCAAGAAACTGGGAAGAGAGGGATGGTTAGTTAGTTACTGCAGATTTGTATCAGTGCTTATGAGGCCAGGATTTGTCTTTAAATGAACACAGCTTCTGTGATGTTGCCAAAAGTAGCGAGGCTTTGGCAGTTCCACAGTGATAACGAGTCACCCAGTCATGAAAATTAAAGTTGCCTCAGGGCAGCTTAAATTTGTGTACCTAACTTGCTCAAAACTTTGCATTGTGGATAGAGT
>CM037646.1:49482446-49502446 GCA_015227895.2 Colaptes auratus | reverse complement strand
TGATTCTGGTTGGTTGGTTGGTTTGGGGTTTTTTGTTGTTGTTTGGGATTTTTTGTTTTGTTTTGTTTTTTTTTTTTTTAACTCTGGTGAGTAGTTTTGGATGTAGAGAGGTGTAAGAAGGTAGAGAGTTTGGGGTTTTTTTTGGCTTTTCAGTATTTGGGCTTAGCAAGGAATGAGAGGCTGCATGGCTCTTCCAAAGCCTTTTCGAACACTGCTTCCCATACACCGGAAGAGAAGGTATCAGCTGGCAAATTGCTGCTGGTATGAAACAGCAATCAAAAGATGTGACAAAAGCTAGGAGCTCTCTGCACCGACCCTGGCAGGGCTCACACTATCGTGGGGTTATTGAAAAGCACTCCTTTAAAGCTCTGCACAAGGCAGCCGAGCCTCCAAGGACTCATCCCAGGAGAACTTGCTCCCAGCAGCGGCATTTGCTGCTGTGCAGGGCTGCGCTGACTTCCTCCTCGCGGGGCGAGCTCAGGGGATGGGGCCCTTGGATGCTACACGTAGGACTCTGGAAGACCAGCTTTTACTGCTCATATGTTTGGCAGGCAGATTTGATAATCAGTGCTGTTCTAGAACCTTACACCATCTCAGTGAATATAAATTGATGGTGTAAAGCAAATGGGCAACTGGCAGGAAGCCAAACACGGAGGAGAGAAGACGGTTTATTGTTGAGGGGGCAGCCCGGTGTTCTACAGCAGAGCTTTCTGTTCACAAACAGCTCTGCAGAGCTGCCGAGTTCGAGTGTGGCCTCTGAAGTGTATGAAATAATAACAGTTTTATTTCTCCTGACACAAGCACGGAAGCTGTTTGCTGCCACCTCAGAACTGTTACCCTGCAATGCAAAAGTACCAACAAGGCAGGCTGGATGCAATGTTATTATAAACAGTGCAGCAGTAAACTTTCAGGGAGAGCCCATTATACGGTGATAGCCTGTTTGTCAGGAGAAAAGTTCACTAATGTATATGGAAGCAGAGCTCCTTATTGGCTGATACCTCTGCATCTATTTCCTGGCACTTTTTCTTACCTTTATTTACCCTGCAGGTGCTGCTGAGAGTAACCTTGGAAAAGGTTAAAATTGGTAACTGGCCATTGGAATGTGCTGCCCAGAGAGGTGATGGAGTCACTGTCCCTGGAGGTGTTCAAAACAGGCTTGGATGTGGCACTTGGAGCCATGGTTTAGTTAGTCATGAGGTGTTAGGTATTAGGTACTAGGTTGGACTTGATGATCTCTGAGGTCTTTTTCCAACCTGGTTGATTCTGTGATTCTATGAAAATGCTGGAGGCCACAGGCTCAGCCTGTTCCAGGTGGTGTTGGTTCATGGTCATCGATGTTATGGTCCACTGTTTATGACTGCTCTTTAATATTTGGGGATTTTGAGGGGGGCTGTGGAAGGAAGGATGTTTTCTCTGTGGCTGTTGTGTTGTTAGTGTAAATAACTCAATGAAAGGTGCATTAAAAAAACCCCAACAAAAACAACAACAACAAGAAAAGCGATGAATAAATTGGCAGCGGGGGGGTGTGGAAATCCCGACCACATGTATGTGATAGAATTGAATTGTATTTTAACTCTAATTTGTGCTCATCAAATTACAGTGGGGGGGGGGAATAAATTAAAACATCAATTCAGTCATAGGAGCTGAGAATTTCAATGAGGCTGCATGGAATTTGGCACCCATATCTCACTTTGTTTTGATGGGATTAGCCTCCCTTCAACCTAAAACTTCTAGTGCCAGTCCCTCCAAAGCATCCTCATTCTTTCAGCTTGTTGGCTTGATTATTCCAGGAATTATTCTGTGCAAGAAAAATGTCATCATTCATAGATCTTAAATGCCTTGCTGATAAAACTCAAGGATTTTGACCACTCTCCCTGGGCTCTGAAAAATCTCTTTGCTGACTGAGGAGTTTTTACCTACTGCTACTTCCTGTGAGCTCATCCCTGGGTTTAGTTGTCAGCTGCTCATTTTTCCTTTCATCAATGACCTTTGTCATTAATGTTGTGGAGTCTTCCTCTCTGGAGATATTCAAGGCCTGTCTGGATGTGTTCCTGTGTGATCTCCTCTGGGTGATCCTGCTCTGGCAGGGGGGTTGGACTGGATGAGCTTTTGAGGTCCCTCCTCGCCCCTAACATTCTGTGATTCTGTGACCTGTGATCAGGCACTAAATATCTCTAGGCCTCCCTTTGCTCACCCCAAACCACCTTATTTTCTTCTTCTTCGTTTTCTTTCTTTCCAGGCAGAGATGTATTAAGTTTTGCATTGCTTGTATTCCCCAACATTCACAAAACAAATTGAGATCCCTGCGTGGAAATTATTCTAAATACAGGGCGGGGGGGGATATCATTTGAGGTTCTTGTAATTCTTCATCTTTACTTACTTGCAAGTTACTTAAACTGTCAGATGAAAGTGGCACAAATCTTTTGTAACACTGCAGAGCACTTTGAAACTTTTCTTCAGAATTCCAACAGAATCTGAAAACTTAAGTTTTGTAGAGATCTGCCAACATCACTACCAAAATAAAACAACAACAACAAAGTGGAATAAAAGAAGGAAGTGAGGTTTGGCTGCTTCTATTTTCTTTTCTTTTCTTTTTTTTTTTATAATTAATAAGAAATAAGCCAACTTGTCAGCATTTTGGTGAGAAAATCATTGCTTGCAGGAAGCAGGTACATTATGCAAATCAAGTGATTTACTGAGAGTCAGTTCTTATTTCCAACAACTCAATGAGCCAACTCCACTGAGGCTAGAAAGCCAAGAAAGCAGCATATAGATTAAGATTACTCAAAACTTTTGTTCCTGCATTATTTACAAGAGATGCAAATTGCACCATTTTAGTATTGCTTGTGAGTAAAAGGCCCAAATCTTGCTTCTTCGCTCCCATTTAGGATATAGAGCTTAAAAAATTGAGCTGTAAAGTGCAATAGAATCATAGAATCGCTGAATTGTTAGGGCTGGAAGGGGCTTCAAGCATCATCTAGTTCCAACCCCCCTGCCATGGGCAGGGACACCTCACACTACAGCAGGTTGCTCACAGCCACAGCCAGCCTGGCCTTCAAAACCTCCAGGCAGGAGGCTTCCACCACCTCCCTGGGCAGCCTGTGCCAGGCTCTCACCACCCTCATGGGGAAGAATTTCTTCCTAATATCCAATCTGATTCTACCCATTTCTATTTTGTTTTCCATTCCCCCCCAGTCCTATCACTCCCTGACACCCTCAAAAGGCTTTGCTTGAGTGAAAAATTAATTTTAAATAAAAGGCCACTCTTCTTATGAGGAATGCATTGAGGCAGAAGGAAGGCCAGCTTGTAAGAGACCTGTTTCTGGTTTGCAGGAGAGGCTATTTTTAAACTCACTGAGGTAAAAAGTATAATATATATATAATTATATATATATAATCTATTTTATATATATCCATATTTATAAGATATATAATATATATGTTCAAATGTCTATAAATACATAAATATAGGTCAATACATAAATATTTAAATTTACTATGATTTCTATTTATTAGAGAGAGAGAGAGAGAGAGGTAGAGGTAGAGATAGAGATAGAGATAGAGATAGAGATAGAGATAGAGATAGAGATGAGAGATAGAGATAGAGATTAGAGATAGAGATAGAGATAGAGATAGAGATAGAGATAGAGATAGAGATAGAGGTAGAGGTAGAGTAGAGATAGAGATAGAGATAGAGATAGAGATAGAGATAGAGATAGAGATAGAGATAGAGATAGAGAGAGAGAGAGATAGAGATAGATATAAAACCTAGGCATAATATACATTTCTGGACTCCTCTCTCCTGCTCTGGCAGAGGGGTTGGACTGGATGATCTTTCAAGGTCCTTACCAGCCCCTAATATTCTGTGATTCTGTGATAAATACATTTAGAGTCCTGTATAAGGAGGGATATGCAGAGTCACCTCCTGTTTGCCATGGAAGGCACAGATCCATTTCCAAAAGTGGGGTGTGAGGAGGAATGTAGTATCACTGTATCTGCTTACTATCAAGGTTCTCACCCTATAGCCAAGTCCAGCATATCTGAGAGCCCCCTGGGTGATACATCTTCAAATCTAATGAAGATCACCTGAAGGAGCTGGGGATGGTTAGTTTGGAAAAGAGGCTGAGGGGAGACCTCCTGGCTCTCTACAACTACCTGAAAGGAGGTTGTGGAGAGGCTGCTGCTGGTCTCGTCTCACAGGTGACAGAACAAGAGGGAATGGCCTCAAGCTAAGACTGAGTAGGTTTAGACTGGACAGTAGGGAAAATTTTTTCAGGGAAAGAGTGGTCAGGGGTTGGAATGTGCTGCCCAGGGAGGTGATGGAGTCCTCAAGCCTGGATGTGTTTCAAGGGGGTTTGGATGTGGTGCTTGGGGCTATGGTTTAGGGGTGACCCTTGTAGAGTAGGGTTCTGGGTTGGACTTGGTGATCCTGAGGGTTTTTTCCCAACCTGAATGTTTCTGTGATTCTGTGATGTTCCCTGCACTGAAAAGCAAAAACCTCTTCAGCTGTTTCTTCCTGCTTGGTTTTTTTTTAGGGAATTCATCACTCTACAGTTGTCATCTCTTCTGAAAATTACAGGAGAATCTCAGTTTTTGAACACCATGCCTGAAACTCAGTTTCCACTTGGGCAGGACACATGGTGTGAGAGACAGCTGCTAAAAACTGTGCAGCTATTACAGAGTGTCAGTTTATAAGCCGTGAAGTGTATGTACCAGCTTGCAGATTGTTGGTAGGAGTGTGGGGCTTCAGTATAAATTTATTTTATTGATTGTAAGATTTTTTATTAAAGAGCTACCCAGAAGAATTGGGCAGTAAAAAGATCAAGTGAACGACTTGGCTTTCATTTTAGGTTGCCTAATCTCCCTAAGGGTGGGTCCACAAGCTCCCAAAACACTGGCACGGCTTAATCTTTTCAGTGGTAGTGGAGAGTTGTGCACTGGATGTTCAGCAAGATGTCCAAGAGCTGAAGGGATCTTACAGGGAGGCTGCAGAGGGACTTTTCATCAGGGTGCCTAGCAATAGGACAAGGGGGAATGGTTTCAGTCTGAGGGAGAGTAGGGTTAGACTGGATCTTAGGAAGAAGTTCTCCAGTACAAGGGTGGACTCTGGAATAGATTGCCCAGGGAGACTGTGGATGCCTCCTCTCTGGGGGTGTTCAAGGCCAGGCTGGATGAGGCCTTGAGGAGCTGAGTCAAGCTGAGTTTGGAGTAGATGATCTCTAAGGTCCCTTCTAACCTAAGCCATTCTATGATTCTGAGATGATGCTCTCAGCGGACAGAATCCCATTGTCCATGGAAGGGTCAATAGTCTCCATTAAGGTCTGATTTTTGGCATGTTTAGGTTACTGAAGATGCAGATGAGCACCTTGACAGCCTTTAAAAGTGACTAAACACATTTCATGCCAAGCTCCCACTGAAGCCAGGTGAATTAATCACCTCCATCCTGTTCTGTTCTGTTGCACTTTCCTGCATCTGGAGGTGCTCAAACATTTCTGTGGTGGCACCAAATACTTCTTGCTTCTTTTCAGATTAACAGCAGCTCAGGGAGCCTACCACAGAGCAAAACAATACACCTCTCTGAGGAAAGCACTTTGGATCCCCAAGGCAGTTTGGGCTCCCCAGCTTAAAAGGGACAGGGATCTGCTGGAGAGGGTCCAGCGGAGGGCTGCGAGGATGATTAGGGGATTGGAGCACTGCCTGGTGAGGAGAGGCTGAGGGACCTGGGGCTTTTTAGTATGGAGAAGAGAAGACTGAGGGGGGATTTAATAAATGTTTATAAATATCTGAGGGCTGGGGGTCAGGAGGGAGGGGACAGGCTCTGCTCACTTGCTCCCTGGGATAGGACAAGGAGCAATGGAAATAAGCTGCAGCATATGAGGTTCTACCTCAACACACCTTTGAACCATACCTTCTTACTTTCTGTTACCTGTTAGAAGCTGGCAAAATGCAGTTGTGTCCTGAAATGATAAGGCTCCAGGTCTTGCTCCTGTCAGGAATATCAAAACCCTGCACATAAGTTTCTAATGTAAAAATAACTTTAACAGGAATCACAGAGTTGTTCGGGCTGGAAAAGACCACAAGGATCATCTAGTTCCAGCCCCCCTGCCATGGGCAGGGACACCTCACACTACAGCAGGTTGCTCACAGCCACATCCAGCCTGGGCATAAAAACCTCCAGGGATAAGGCTTCCACCAACTCCCTGGACAACCTGTGCCAGTCTCTCACCACCCTGATGGGGAAGAACTTCTTCCTAATATCTAATCTAAATCCTCCCCTCCTCTAGCTTGGGTCCATTCCCCCCAGTCCTATCACTCCCTGACACCCTCAAAAGTCCCTCCCCAGCTTTCTTCTAGTCCCCTTCAGATACTGGAAGGCCACAGTAAGCTCTCCCTGGAGCCTTCTCTTCTGCAGACTGAACAGCCCCAACTCTCTCAGCTTGTCTTCATAAGGAGGGGAGCTCCAGCCCCCGGTCATCTTTCTGGCCCTTAACCAACTTGTGTGTGACCCAGAGGAAGAAAAGAGGACTTTCAGGGAAGAAGACAACACAGTCTTCTTTTCTGGCCTCACTGGGACAACAGCAAAACAAAATCTACATCTGCTTTGGAAAGCAGATGTCCTTGGAAGCAGTTTCCCTTTGCAGGGTTTTCCTGCGGGAATGTTTGTACATCTGTGTAAATTCAGGGCTGAGAGTTCACCTTTGAGGTTTTGAGTTCAGGCTTAGAGTGAGGCTTAGGCTGAACCACAGCAGTTTCACCTAGCGGCCACATGTAAACATCAGCCGCAGCGCTGCACCCAAAAGTCTTAACAGCCTTTGCCAGAACTCAGAGGAACCCTTCAACAAACCTGGCCTTGACTACGAATGGTTCAGGGCTTTTTGTTAACGTGGCGTCTTTGTGCTGCGAAAGTTGCTGCAGACATCGCCTTTGCCTTTGCAAATGAAGCACATGCACCTAAAGCTAATTAAGTACAAATCAAACTATGTATATGAAAAACCAAGAGATAATCCTTTGTGCTGTGATAACCGCTTTCATTTCAGTAGGTCATGAACATTTTCTGGCAAGATATGTCACTAGCTTATAACTTCATTAAGCTGCAGACCATACCTTACCCTTTCACTAGATCCCTGAAAAGAACTTTTGTGCGTGCCAAACAGATATCCATTTGGTCTGTGGCTCTTGAAAGGTAAATTGCCAAGTTCCAGCAAGCAAATTAAGAGGTGCAATGAGAGCTAGCTGTTGCATTCTATCAAATCCTGCTACTGAATGTGTTGAAAAGCTTGCCCAGAGCCATGGCCTCACATATTTATGGTATGAATGGGAGACTCTTGGAGCTATGTATTGCCATAGTTCCCATTTCTTTTGTAATAAACTAGCTCAGCAGATGTAGCTTAGGTAAAAAGGAAATTCAAAGTCTCCTACTTAGAGAAAAACCAAAACAAAGTTCTCTCTCTGGTCCTCTGTCTATGAGCCAGAATCAGAGGCAGACCTTCCTTGCACTGATTAGTGTTTTATTCTCTGTGTGACCCAACAAAGCTCAAAGGGTTCTCACGTGGAAGAAAGTGCTGCTCAGTAACACGGTCTAAGGATTGCTGCCAGGACATGGAATCATAGAATCATAGAATTGTTAGGGTTGGAAGGGACCTCAATATGCAGTGAAATATGCTTTAAAAAAAAAATAGATTGGAGTTTCCAACAAAACACAGCACAGTTTTCCAAGGTAAATGCATCATTGTCTTGATTTATGTTTGGATGGTGAAGAAATCAGTTCTAGGTAGCTCAGTTTGCCCTTAATGACAGAGGCATCGTGGGGGTTTTTGGTATCAGTACTGAATTCACTTCAAATGCAGAGTAGATTTTAATCTCTATACTTGGGACCTGGCTTGTGCCTGCAGTCCACAGGCTTCAGAGTATTCAGCATAACATTTGGGATATGATTGGCTCTGCCTATGAGGGTGAAAAAGACAAGATGCACTGCTGAGCTTTGTTGGGTTTATTTAGCCTGGTGGGTGCATGATATCTCTCATTTAAAGCAAGAGGTGAGCCTGAGATCCACAAAGTAGCAGAAACTGAAGAATCATGAATTAAGCTAAAGACCTCTAACAGAGCTTGTGAAATCCAGCAAGGCAGTGGTGAAGGAGATAATGCTAAATGTTTCTGTGCCTGTTGCTATTTTCACTCCTGTATTATACCAAGAGGTTTGAGAGAACACAAATTGCATCTACCTGCACTGTTCTGTCACTGCTTGCACCCCAACATCTCCCTCTCAAGGATGAAGGGATTCCTGTGTTAATCAGTAATAAACTTAGGATCCAGCTTCCACTGAAGTCTGCAGAGAGCTTCTGCTGCCTTTGTGGGGTAGTAGGTTGGCCCTTTAGCTTTCATGCCTAACAGTACACAAATCTTTTGTGTTTCCAGCTTGGTCTGATGTTGTTGCCTAACTGAATTAAATGCAAAAGTGAGAAGAGCCTTCTCAGCAGTCAGCTGAACCCACCACTTGTTGTTACTGTTTGTGAGACGTTTTCCTACTTTATAGTCTTTTAATCTGAAATTATATCAAGTGCTGTAATAAACCCCAGAGAGATAATATCTCTGGCATTTCCATTTCCCTGCTCCGGTGATAACATTATTTAACAACACCAGCAAGTTAATTAAGAAAGACCTTGCTGTCATAAATCCATGTTGCCTTCCTCATTAAATTAAGTAGGTTTCAGTGTATTTGCTGAAGTTCAGAAAACTGTTCTGGACATTCAGTAACAGATCCTTCACTAAACAGTCCCCAGTGTGTTATATTCCCTTTTACATGAGGGAGAAGTATTTAGGACTTGTGCTTCTCCTGGAATTTGACATGTTTATATATGAAGAATGAGGGTGGTGAGACACTGGAAGAGGTTGCCCAGGGAGGTGGTGGAAGCCTCATCCCTGGAGGTTTGTATGGCCAGGCTGGATGTGGCTGTGAGCAACCTGATGTAAAGTGTCCCTGCCCATGGCATGGGGGCTGGAACTGGATGATCCTGAGGTCCCTTCCAGCCCTAACAATTCTATGATCCTATGATTCATTCTGAATCTCCATTTCTTTTGAAGTAATTAAGGAAATGTTCCTGTTTCTGGGGTATTTAAGGTTTCTAATCTTTTCACAGCTGTGTCTGTTCACATCTATATGTTTTATAAACCTTTTCTGTGTTTCCTTGAATCCTTGATCCTCTATCCCAGCTAACAGAAGTCAGGTTCCACCTAGTTAGAGGATGGAGGTGTTCAAAAAAGGATTGGATGTGACACTTGAAGCCATGGTTTAGTTGTCAGGAGCTGTTAGATATTAGGTGATAGGTTGGACTTGATGGACTGAGGTCTTTTCCAACCTGGTTGATTCTGTGATTCTGTGATTCTATGATTCTAGTTCTATGTCCATTATTGTTCCCAGTGGACAGGATTTCCCACCCCCCCATTAATTGTAAATCCTACCTCCAGAGCAGGGGGGAAAAATGAAACTGAGCTTTATCTTTATGGCTTTGTGAACCTTACACTCTTTCATGACACATCTGTAAACTGCTTTCTGTAAAAGAAAAGAATAAAAATTAGTTTAGGGCAATCAAAAAGGATTCAGCTCTGGGAGGTTACACAGAGGTTCAAGTTCAATCAAATCAGCCCTGTAGGAGCTGGTTCTCTGGCTGTGTGGCTGGGAATGTTTGGGACAAGATTTGTGAAAATCCTTATGTGGTCCTGAACTTTTCAAATGCATAATGTGAGGTTCTTCAGCTCATCCAGTTTGAAAAACAAAGCAAGCACTAGTCAGCGAGATGGCTGAACCTTCAAAGACAGATATAACTGTTCTGTGTGGGTACCACTGTTTAATAACTAATCTTGGTTACATTCCTAAATGTGTTCATATGACTCACAAATGCCTACTCCAAATTGGAAGAGCTAAGTAAAAAGATCTGGTGTGGAATGACTATCTGCAAGATCTGATGTGGAATGACTATCTGCCTCAGTCATAGCCAGTAATCCAGGTGAACCCAAAAAGAAGCCCCAAAACATTGTAGAGACTAACATATTCGAGATCTGAGAACATCCTATACCTGGCTCTGGTATTTTCAAACAACCCCTTTCTGGAGTACCTTTCCTCAAACCCAGTGAGTGCACAGAATCACAGAATTGTTAGGGTTGGAAGGGACTTCAAGGATCAGCCAGTTCCAACCCTCCTGCCATGGGCCAGGGACACCTCACACCCTATCAGCTTGCTCACAGCCACATCCAGCCTGGCTGCAAAAGCCTCCAGGGATAAGGCTTCCACCACCTCCCTGGGCAACCTGTGCCAGTCTTTCACCACCCTCATGGGGAAGAACTTCTTCCTAACATCCAATCTGAATCTAACCATTTCCATTTTTTGCTCCATTCCCCCCTGTCCTTTCACTCCCTGACACCCTTCAAAAGTCCCTCCCCAGCTTTCCTGTAGCCCCTTTCAGATACTGGAAGACCACAATAAGGTCTCTTGGGAGCCTTCTCTTCTCCAGACTGAACAACCCCAAGTCCCTTAGTCTATCCTCACAGGAGGGGAGCTCCAGCCCTCTGCTCATCCTCGTGGCCTTCCTCTGGACACCTTCCAGCACCTCCAGATCCCTCCTGTAATAGGGGCAAGAATAGATATTTATGTCCAAATTGTACTGGTGGAGCTGATTTTCAGCATCAATACAGACAAGCCTGGCAGCAGATAAGTTTCACCTTATGGAGAAGAAAAACCTGGGGCTCACCAGACAGTTCCATTCTGTTTTGCCACTAAAGGGTATCCAGTTCTGCATTTCAACGTTAATGAAAGGGATTTGTTTGCCTTTTTTTTAGCCATGCTGATTATTTTCTTGGCTTGCTTTAGGAGAGGTGTTCTCATCCCCCACATTTTGCTCAGCTCTCGCTTTAGGGATTAACGAAGCACAACTTGATGAGACACTTTGGTTTAAATGGGAGAGAACTATTTGAAAGTATTATTCCTGCCTGTGGCAGGTGAGGCACCTTCCTTCCCTTCAGCCCTTCAAGACTTTCTCAATATGATTTTGACTTTAACAGTTACAGTAATTTATTTATTTTTTTAAAAGAACAGACCAGAGCAGAGCAGGTTGGAAAAGACCTTCGAGATCATCGAGTCCAACCTATCACCCAACACCATCTGATCAACTAAACCATGGCACCAAGTGCCTCATCCAAGCTCTTCTTAAACACCTCCAGTACTGGTGACTCCACCACCTCCCTGGGCAGCACATCCCAATGGCCAATCTCTCTTGCTGGGAAGAACTTCTTCCTAACATCCAGCCCAAACCTCCCTGGCACAGCTTGAGACTGTGTCCTCTTGTTCTGCTGCTGCTGACCTGGGGGAAGAGACCAACCCCCACCTGGCTACAACTTCCCTTCAGATCCTCTTCTGCAGGCTAAGCAACCCCAGCTCCCTCAGCCTCTCCTCATAGTGCTGTGTGTTCCAGACCCCTCCCCAGCTTTGTTGCCCTTCTCTGGACACCTTCCAGCATCTCAACATCTTTCCTAAACTGAGGAGCCCAGAACTGGATACAGGACTCATTACTTCTGAGACTGCTTTACCATAGAGATATTTTTTAGTGGTTTGAAAGCCCAGAGAGTGGTGGTGAATGGTGCCACATCCAGCTGGCAGCCAGGCACTAGTGGTGTCCCCCTAGGGATCAGTGCTGGGCCCCATCCTGTTCAATATCTTTATTGATCATCTGGACAAGGGGATTGAGTCCATCATCAGTAAATTTGCAGATGACACCAAGCTGGGGACTGTTAGAGGGTAGGAGGGCTCTGCAGAGGGACCTTGACAGGCTGGACAGATGGGCAGAGTCCAACAGGATGGCATTTAACCAGCCCAGGTGCCAGGTTCTACACATTGGCCACAACAACCCCATGCAGTGCTACAGGCTGGGGACAGAGTGGCTGGAGAGCAGCCAGGCAGAAAGGGACCTGGGGGGACTGGTTGACAGCAGCTGAACACGAGCCAGCAGTGTGCCCATGTCACCAAGAAGGCCAATGGCATCCTGGCCTGCATCAGGAACAGTGTGGCCAGCAGGAGCAGGGAGGTCATTCTGCCCTGTACTCAGCACTGGTTAGGCCACACCTTGAGGGCTGTGTCCAATTCTGGGCCCCTCAATTTAAGAAGGAGATTGAGACGCTGGAAGGTGTCCAGAGAAGGGCAATGAGGCTGGGGAGAGGTCTGGAGCACAGCCCTGTGAGGAGAGGCTGAGGGAGCTGGGGTTGCTTAGCCCGGAGGAGGCTCAGGGGAGACCTTCTTGCTCTCTCCAACTCCCTGAATGGAGGTTGTAGGCAGGTGGGGGTTGGTCTCTTCTCCCAGGCAACCAGCAACAGAACAAGAGGTCAGGGGAAGTTTAGGCTCAAGGTGAGGAGAAAGTTCTTCCCAGAAAGAGTAATTGGCCATTGGAGTGTGCTGCCCAGGGAGGTGGTGGAGTCCCTGTCCCTGGAGATGTTCAAAAAAGGATTGGATGTGGCCCTTGGAGCCATGGTTTAGTTGTCAGGAGGTGTTAGGTAATAGGTTGGACTTGATGATGCCTGAGGTCTTTTCCAACCTGGTTGATTCTATGGTTCTATGAAAGACTTTCTCCACGTTGGCTTCATTGCAGATTTTGATTTTCAACTACTGCCTTTAATTTTAGCCCCTGTTGGGGTATGGCAATTCATTCTCCAGATGAATTCCACGTTGTCTTTTCAGCCTTTTGCTACACTAGGTGTCAGATATTACCCAAACCCTTCAATGTTTGTCTGGAATACAGATTTTGTGTTCCAGGCGGTTAAAGTAACATTTTTCCCTATGTTTACACAGAGGTTAAGTTTCCTAAATTAGGCTCCAAATCAAATTCTAAAGAAGAGAGTGGCAAAACTCTCACTGGCTCAATGGAAATAGGATTTTATATCCAACCATCCAGGAGATATGATATAATATCTAGGAGACGAAAATCTCTGTAATTCTGTTTGGTTTTATTACTAGGCATTGTGCTTTATGCCTGGAGACTGACCTGAAAACCATCCTTCCAATCTCACTGCTCCTCTCTCCAGCACTTCCTCGTTATCTGAAATGCATTTTCAAAGTCTTTTCTAACATTCCATCTTTTCCATAGCTACCAAATTTCCCTCTTTTATTTTTTTTTTTAATCTATGGCCAAGATTGAGTCTAACTTCGAGGACCTCTTTCTCCTCTGATTCATTCTGTCACACAACTGCAGCAGAACCACGTCCACTTATCTCAGCTGCCTTTGTAGTCCTTGAGACTGAAGGAGCTGGGTCTCCTTAGCTTGGAGAAGAGGAGCCTGAGGGGTGACCTCATTCATGTTGATCAAGCTGTGCAGGGTGAGTGCCAAGAGGCTGGAGCCAGGCTCTGCTGGGGGATGCCCAATGACAGGACAAGGGGCAATGGTGGAAGCTGAGGCATAGGAAGTTCCATGTGAACATGAAGAAAAAGAATTGCCCTGTGAGGGTGACAGAGCCCTGGAACAGGCTGCCCAGGGGGGTTGTGGAGTTTCCCTCTCTGGAGATATTCAAGACCCACCTGGATGTGTTCCTGTGTGATCTGCACTAGGTGATCCTGCTCTGGCAGGGGGTTGGACTGGATGAGCTTGTGAGGTCCCTTCCCGCCCCTAACACTCTGTGATTCTGTGAGCAGCAACCTTAATATTTTCCTACAGGGCTGCCTTTTATTTATTTATTTTAATTACTCCTTAGCTAGAAAGTATGCCATTAAATTTCTTACCATCCCTGTGAGCTAGCCTTTCATTTCCTCCCTAGATTCTTTTCACCATTCCTTATGTCAGACCATGCCATTATTTATCCTATTTTCAGGGAACTCACTACCTGACAATTCTGAGTTGAAAGACCAGAGTCAAAGTGTCTGTTTATTTTTATGTATCAAACCCCTGAAATTGTAAATAGCCTGCCTGGAAATTGGGACAGCAGCAATATATTAACATTTTCACCAGAAACCTCAGTTCTCAGGCTCTGAGGTTGTGGAGTCTCCCTCTCTGGAGATATTCTGCCTCTGTACTCAGCACTGGTTAGGACACACCTTGAGTACTGTGTCCAGTTTTGGGCCCCTCAGGTTAGGAAAGATGTTGAGATGCTCAAATATGTCCAGAGAAGGGCAACAAAGCTGGGGAGGGGTTTGGAGCACAGCCCTGTGAGGAGAGGCTGAGGGAGCTGGGGTCGCTTAGCCTGGAGAAGAGGAGGTTCAGGGGAGACCTTCTTGCTGCCCACAACTACCTGAAGGGAGACTGTAGCCAGGTAGGGGTTGGTCTCTTCTCCCAGGCAACCAGCATCAGAACAAGAAAACACAATCTCAAGCTGTGCCAGGGGAAGTTCATGCCGGATGTGAGGAAGAGATTCTTCCCAGAAAGAGAGACTGGCCATTGGAATGGAGGTGGTGGAGTCACCATCACTGGAGGTGTTTAAGAGGAGACTGGATGAGGCACTTGGTGCCATGGTTTAGTTGATGAGATGGTGTTGGGTGCTAGGTTGGACTGGATGATCTCTGAGGTCTTTGCCAACCTGGTTAATTCTATTCTATTCAAAACTCGCCTGGATGCATTCCTGTGTAATCTGGTGTAGGTGACCCTGCTCTGGCAGGGGGAGTTGGACTGGATGAGCTTTTGAGGCTCCTTCCAACCCCTGAAATTCTGTGATGCTGTGATTCTTCCCAGAAAACAGAGCCAAGTTATATTCCATTAATAGAGCTGAATTATATCAGATTAATGATAATGCTCTTTGTCACCTTTCTTGTCTGAGTGAATGCTCACCATCTTCAAAATCACTCTACAGGCCACTCATCACACTTTTAATTCACTTGAAGGAAAATGTTCTGCAGTAAATTTTGCATGAAAGATCACAGAATGCTTTCCTTACAACACTGGAGAATATTGTTCTCCATCGTGGTTCTGTCTCCAGTGTGACAGAAAAATTTTTTACCACAATACTAGATGTTATGATTTTATTAATCCTCTTTCTTCCCTTCCTTAGAACATCTTTGAGATAGAGAGAGATATAGAGATAGAGATAGAGATTAGAGAGATAGAGATAGAGATAGAGATAGAGATAGAGATAGAGATAGAGATAGAGATAGAGATAGAGATAGAGATAGAGATAGAGATAGAGAGATAGAGACAGAGAGTGATAGAGATAGAGACAGAGACAGAGACAGAGTCAGAGACAGAGACAGAGACAGAGATAGAGATAGAGATAGAGATAGAGATAGAGATAGAGATAGAGATAGAGATAGAGATAGAGATAGAGATAGAGATAGAAATAGAGATAGAGATAGATATTTCCCCCCCTGTAAGCGTACTTCACAAGCTTTCATTCTGCAATCCACACAGCTGGTCATCTTTCTTTTGTGTGTGTGTGTCTAAAAGCAGCCATATGTCACCAGCAACCCTCTCATGTATATTGAACTTTCTTAGCACATCAGCTTGTCTCTTTGAATGTGTTACCTGATGTCTTTGGAGTGGCAGAACACAGAGAAGTGGCTCCTCCTGGCCCTTTGTTCATCAGAGCAGCAGGAGTCAGGAGTATGGTAGAGCTGGGGTGTTTAAGTCCTTGGCTCACACGCATTCTAGCTTTGCTTTTTGATTTCTCCTTGCTTTGTCTTAGCTAGCAGGATGTTGCTCAAATCATCTCTGTGCTATCCAGGAGTAAGCATGGCTGTCATTATGGGTAGGGAAGCCCCCAGTCTGCTGAGCATTGTTTGATGTTAGATCATCCACAGCAACTCTGATTCTCCACTTCAGTCTGTCTGTCCAGGCACTCAGCATTTTTAGCATGGGTGGTCTTCCCTAGGAATTATCAGGGACGTAGCAGCACTCTCTCTGCTCAAAATGGTAGTATCTATGCTGAAGAACTGTTAACTATGTGTCTGGCAGGATGGATGCACGTAACAGACAAGGGCATTTCTTCTAGGACAGGAACAGGAATGTTCTGGACATTAGGAAAGAAATTTTCCCAGCAAGAGTGGTCAGGGATTGGGAAGTGCTGCCCAGTGAGGTGGTGGAGTCCCCAGGCCTGGGTGTATTTAAAGGTGGTTTGGATGTGGTGCTTGGGGCTCTGGTTTAGGGGTGACCCTTGTAGAGTAGGGTTCTGGGTTGCACTCGGTGATCCTGAGGGTCTTTTCCAACCTCATTGTTTCTGTGAGTCTGTGAACAGAAAAGGCTATTTCTTCTAGGACAGGGAGCTAGAACAGGTAGGCTTTAAGGGAACTTTGAAAGGTTTTTGGTTCAGCAAATACTCTTGGTCTTTCTAAATAAAAAGATATGCTTAGTAATCTTGGTTCTGCCTTCTGTGAAGGGCCCTCTTCATCTTCACCATTTTGGACACTTTTGTATAATTAAGGGATGGAAAAGGCTGATGCTGAGACGAGCTGAGCTGAGCGGTGGATGGGGTCAGTCGCTAAGTGGATGGGGCCAATGTCTTTTTGGTGGTGCACAGGAATAAGACAAGGAACAATGGATGCAAACTTGAACATAGAAGGTTTCACCTCAACATGAGGAGAAACTTCTTCACAGTGAGGGTGATGGAGCCCTGGAACAGGCTGCCCAGAGAGGTTGTGGAGTCTCCTTCTCTGGAGACTTTCCAAACCCACCTGGATGCCTTCCTGTGTGAACTACCCTCTGCGATCCTGCTTTTGGCAGCAGGGTTGGACTGGATGATCTCTGGAGATCCCTTCCAACCTCTAACATTCTGTGATCCTGTGATATCTTAGACAGTTAGGACCACAATTTAAATGGAGCCCCTAGCAATGCTTAGTCTGTCAAGGGAACGTGCTCACTGCACATTCTGTTGCTGCTGAATTTTGAAACTCCTGGAGTGTAAGTGGATTCTTTTGTTCCTAAATGAGAATAGAATCAGGAGTGCATCCATTTTGGAGCTCAGTCCTATGTCTGTAGCATGGCCTTGCCATCTGTAAACAGAGAACTAGGGGGTTTGTGCAGCTGGATGTGACTCTGGGCAACCTGATCTAGCGTGAGGTGTCCCTGCCCATGGCAGGGGGGATGGAACTGGATGATCCTTGAGGTCCCTTCCAACCCTGACAATTCAGTGATTCAGTGATTCTATTTGACTGTCCAGTGGCACTGAAGAGTTCATGAGATGCTCATGGTTACCTTGGTAATAAAGGGATGAGATATGCTCAGCAGAGTGGGAATTTTTAGAGATGGTGGGATTTCCAAAGCTCTTGCCTTATTTTTATGAGTGTTAACTCATTTGGTACTGAGATTCATTTTAAAATGGACCAGGAAAGCTTTCAACAGGCTTTTAAAGGACATCAATGTATTCTTTAATCCTGTCCTTAGTGTTTTGTACTCAGTATCCTTTCTAAGGGTTAATAACTTAGGATTCTCTTGCCTCTTGAGACTCTTTTCTGTGTTATTTCCTCTGAATGTAACTTTCTAAATAAGAAAATGAACTAATCTTACATAAAACTTTATATAAGTTGAGTCTGAGTAAAATTTTTGCCTACATAGTCACAATCTTCCAAGTTTAAACCCGAATCCACCTATGTTAGGCGTAGATGCCACTTCAACACCACTGCTTATATTACAAGCTATTGGAAGCAAATTGACAACATTTACACAGCACAACAAGCCAACCAAACAAAAAACCCCAACACTTGAAAAATCACACAGAAGAGCCATCATTAACCCACTTAAAATCTTGCCTTCACATCTGTGATGCATTTGACTGTGGGTTTGGGGTGTGTTTTTGCCATGGAATTACAGCCCTTGAGATGTTCAGAGGAAAAGGAGGGCTCCATGGCACCCTTTTCCAGCAGATACCTGTGTGTTTAAGGTTGCAAAGACACTAGCCTGCAAGAGATTTGGAAAGCAGAGAGAGCTATGACCTGTACCTTTAACTCATCTCAGCTAGCTCTAGGTGGATGAAGTGATCTATCAGCATCGCTCCCATACCAGAGCATCTATCCCCACAAGCAAGTTTAGCCACTTGCAGGGGTGAGTGGACTAACAGGGCCTGGTATCCAGCAGTGTACAGACTAAACTGTAGTTTTTAGTTAGAGAATATGGAAACTGACAACAAATTATTACTTGTGGTCTTTTCTTCAGTTTTCAAGTGCAAACATACCAAAAGTTTATTTTAAATCTGAGCCAGTCAGACATGCAGTAATATAGATCAAAGAAGAAACGAAGGCCTCCCATGCTTATTATTTCAATATGATGTCTGTTCTAATAAAGTGTAAGAATGCCTGTGATAGACTAACTAGTAGGAATTTTCTGGTTCTGTAGTTTAGCCTTAAATATATACATATATTTGTAAATTAATCAGAAACATATTGTGGTGGTTTCGGTTCCTCGGGAAGCCGAATTGTTTTCAGTCCTTTCTTTAATCTTAGAAATATGGTGGCAGCCTGCCAGCACACTTTCAGATAAACAGTCCACTTCACATTTAAAAGCTGTAGAATCACTGATGTTGAAGGAGAGGGGAGGGGAAAGGGAAAAAAAAAAAATCAACAGAAAGCAACACCAGTTCTGGCTCGCTCTCTCCCTCCCCACCAAAACGCAGAACGTTATTTAAATAAGTTAAGAGTTGCTATGCTATTGTCCCTCACTCTTAATTAGAAATAATAAAAAGCCATCTGTGCAAGGTGAATTTTGATAAGATCTCGGCTTTTAAGTGTTTGTTGATCTTGTGTGTACCAATTTTCCCATGTCTTAATAGCTCCAGGATGGCTCTCACACTGAGCAGGCTCACGGATTTCCATCACGCTCGGTGCTATTGAGCGCGACTCACTTTGCGCGGGGTGATGTTTCCACTGAAATTTTAAAAGCACACAATTCCTTGCAGTGCAATAAGTATTTAACTGGATGGAACTGTTTCCATTTTGCAGGAGGTCGTTGGGGGATTTTTTTGGGGGGGGGGGGGGGGCGTGGGGTGGTGGTGTTTTGGGGTTTGGGATGTTTTTTGATATGTTATTTTTGCATACCGCCAGCTCCTGGCAGGTTGGGACTAAGCACAATTAAAGTGAGGAGTTCTTTTACACGAATCCCATACTGGACAGCGTTTCTGTGGCTGCTTTCCAACAACAGGATTTTCTACAGCCTCTTTTTTTTCTTTTTCTTTTCTTTTTTTTTTTTTCAAATCCCATTTTGGGGGGGGCCCCCACATTGAGGAGAAAGAAGCCAGCCCCCCAGACCAGAAGGGGAAAGCTCAGAAGTGATTGTCTCCAAGGCTGGAAATGGAAGACAGGATTTCTTTTCTTTCGACCTGTGTTTTCAGTCAATTAAAATTTGTACTCGGGGCTTTTCAGTTTGAAGCCACCCCTGTGTCTGTGATGAGCAATCCTTCTTGTTTGTGCAGTCATTCATTATCTCCATTACCAAGAGGAGAATAGAGGACAATTACATTGTTTGGACGAATCAGAGTGTTAGGAGGAGTATTTATCATGGTGGCAGAGTGCAGCACCTGACAGCGCACGATTGATGGCCAGGAATGAGTGTGAGTGGCCAAAGCAGCCTCATATGATGCAAATTACTGACTGTGGATTCCAATTTATCCTGTTCATTTTTCTTGCCTTTGCTGAAGACTATTAGTGGTTTTTGAAGCAGTGAAGGGGTCATTACTAATGTGGGCTAGAAGCAGGAGGGGGAAGGAGGGGAAAAGCCTTCTGTAATTACACAGCCTTCAAGAAAAGGCTGTGGGCCCAGCCAAAAAAGTGTCAACACTTAGCAATCAGAAAAATTTATTTTCATTTTATCCTTAACCCATATTAACTCAACATTATCATCTTTCTTTGTTAATATTTGCAGAATATTAAAAGCTTGACTCCTATATTAATACAGATTCTCTTTAACCCTTTTTGCTGCGAAGCGATGTTGCTTTGCTTTGCTTTGCTAAATGTCAGCTCCTCGGTGGCATTAAGCAGTGCCTGCTTTTAAAAGTGGAGATAATGGAAAATTAAATATTCAGCCTTCTTAAAAAAAACTAATTCCAGGCGACCA